>PVLC010006053.1:0-72018 GCA_004027655.1 Graphiurus murinus
GGAGGAGAGGTGGAGGCGGAGACTGGAGCAACACACCCGGCAGGCTGCAGGCCCCACTCTCCGCTCTTCTGATGGAGAGAATCCTGCTTTTCTTCTTTAGGTCGACATGTGCCACGCAACGGTAATGATGTCTCTCCATCAAACTGAAGATCCAAAGCTGCAGAAGCAGAGCGCATGGCATCACGCATCTCTTGCAGCAGTAGAACTTAGGAAAAAGCAGTAAACCCAAAGGAACAACGGGTTCTGCGTGAACACGTCAGGAAAGACGTGTCCTTCACCGCCCTTCAGCAACGCCACTTGAGCGTCCTCCCTTCCAAGTGCCGTTCCCAGGTCCCTCCCCGGCGGGGCACCTGCCGCTCATGACGGTTGTCAGTCCAGAACTCTGAGGTCCGGGACAGACACTACACGTTATACAGGACTCCTAAAGACATCATCTCCCCGACACCACACTGCAGCCTCAGGGCAGCAGCAGGCCGACGGGGCCACAGGCAGTGAGACACAAGACAACAGCAGTCGCCTTCGCCCGAAAGGGAAAGTGACTGTCCTGGCTGCAAGGGCACATCTGCCATGCACCTCCACCCATGCTGGTGCAGCAGCTCTCAAGCACTCACGGGAGCATGTTTGTCAGAGATTCAATATCTTTCATCTCCTAGAGCACAGCACGCTGAAGCTCAGTCACACCCGGTTCTCCATGCTGGCCCCCTCAAAGGGGCACAGGGAGCTTCTGGCACATGCAGGCTACCAGGCTGCTCTGCAGACCCAGGGCCAGGCATGGGTCCATGAGGCACAGAGGGCCACTGTCGCGCACACATCACAGAGCACATCAAGGTAACGCGGAAGCAAGGACCTTCTGTGTGCAGGTTCCCTTGCAGCAGCATCTGAAAACGGGGCTCCGACTTCATGGGGTTCTTACCTGGCCATCGGCACAGCCGGTGACCAGCTGCTCCGTGTCCTCATCGATGAACACGCTCAGGAGGGGGTGCGCTGCGGGAAGGGACACAGCTTCAGTCCGTATGGCCGGAACCAGCAGCTCACTAACAGCAAGCGCTTGCTCCAGACACATTCGAACCCTTCTGAAATGTCTTCCTCATCACCGGTGAAAACTGTAAGTGAATGTGAGTTGCGAAACCCCAGGAGCTGCACGAATACAGCCACCACGGTGTCACAGCCCACCCTGTCAGCCCACACAGAGCCTGGTGAGCCAAAGCAGGTCCCCAACGAGGCTGCCCAGCAGCCTCTAGCCTGGAGGGCGGGAGCTCAGCAGAGCTGCGCCAGCCAGGAATACTTAAGCTGTAGGCTCGGTGGTAAAACAGCAAGTAAACAGATGTCTTGGTTTTTAAAAATTGTTGCCTAGAATCATTTCGTTTAAAACTTACTCTAAGCTGGGTGGTACACACCTGTAATCCCAGTACTTAGGAGGTTAGTACTTAACCTAGTACTTAGGAGGAACATAGGTGCAAGACCAGCCTCAGCAAGTAGCAAGACTCTTAGCAATCTAGGGAGACCCTGTTTCAAAATAAAAAATAAAAAGGGCTGGGTGTGTAGCTTGGAGGTAGAATATCCCAGGGTTCAATCCCCAGTACCACAAACAATAAATAAATAAATCTTACCCTAAGCTGTCAAGAATTTAGGAGAACTAGATACATGAATATTGAAAAATTGTGTTCTTATAGTTGAATAATAATTCCACATAATTAATTTCAGGACAGTAATTCCAACAAAATGTCAAGGAATGTTCTTTATCCCTGAGACTGGCAAGTGTGTTTGAGTTGTTAGGCTGCTACACATGGATAAACTGACCTCAGAGAGAATACTGGACCTCTGGGAAAATAAAAGTACACCAGGTCACCAATACTGTTAATCAATACTCCTCATCAATACTCTTCACCAATATTCTTCAAGTGGCATTTTCAAGTTACTCATCCCAGGAAAGAATTTCCTCACTCTAGTTTTCTATTCCCCTTCGCTCAGCAAAATGGGACATGCTCACAGAGGAACAAATCAAACACCAGAAAACCAGCCCCATGAGATGCCAGGAAGGAACAGAGAGCAGGGTTGCGGCTGAGACACGCTCCCAGGACATCAGCAGCATCCCCCCACCCACCCCATGCTCTTGGGAGACTGTGCCATGGATATATTCCACACTGGTTAACACACAGGTCCAGCACTGGTGCAATCCTGTGTTGGTTTCATTTGCCACCAAACAACAGCTTAAGGGAAGTGCACAATGACCCAGGAATTTGTGAGCTGGGCAGATGCTTCCAGCCTGGATGGGGGGAGTGTAGGGTGGGGGGACTTCCCTCCATTCACCACACTGGACCAGTAAAGGTCAGACCCTACAGACACTTAGGTTCTGGGCCTTGTCTGTACAGGACAAATCAGCAGAGGGCTGGTTTTCTGAGAGCCAACAGCTCTGTGCACTTTTCTGAAACAGAAACTCAGACTCCAAGTGTATGTTTACATTAAAAACTTGAAGGACATTAACAGTGAAGTGTGTCCACTGGGTACATGAATGGAAGCTATTGACAAGTGAGGCCGGCAGCTCAGACTGAATGGAACAGCTCTGTCGATCTGTGGGGTAAGAAACGCACTGGGAGAACCAAGTTACACAAAGCCTAGGCAGCAAAACAGTAGAAGAGTTTTAAATTTACCTGTTAAAACAGATGAACTATAAATTAATGTTCCCATAGTGTGGTCCCAGACCTTTGGACAAACAGACATTTCTTTAGGAAGTAAAAATCTCATCATTATTGCTATACTTTGAGCTAAATTCCACCCAATTCCAGATTAACCTATGTGAACTGTCATCAGAAAAGAAAATAAAAAATACGCAAATAAGTAAAACTATAACCTGATGGAAGATGTCAGAATCATGAAGGAAGAAAACTAACAAGATTTGCAGAGACAGTCACCTGTGGGTCGAGAGGACTGAAGACACAAACCTAAGACAAGGATAGAAACAAGCTCTGCGTGTGTTCTGGAGCAGAGCGATACAGGGCGCACTCCTCCATGGGCCTGCGTCCTCACTGTAGTGGACACGCATACTTGCAGCTGGCCCACGCCAGCGTGGAAAGGCTGGAGCCAAGGAGTTGTGCTGTGAGGAATCCCAGCCCAGCTCCCAAGCACTGCAAGGACATTAGACTCCATTTTCTGTGAAAGTGTAGGGAGATAGCCTTCTTACATAAGTGTGGTAGAAATGACCCCGTATCTGGGCAGTGACCCTCTAAACAGCACTGCACTCCTGTGTCCAGAAGTCTTTTTCTGATGTCTGGAAGCCGCCATGGGCCTCCCCTACCTTGAAGCTTCTGTCTTCAGACACTGAGATCAGGATATGAGCTTGCCAAGGACAGAACTCCACGGCAGTCACTGGGCCCCGATGGCCCTCCAGCTCCAGCAGCACAGGTTGACTCTAGGAAAATTTGTGAAGGAAGATTACTGGTGGAATTTTCTGGAATGAGCATCATACATATATAGCAGAAAGTAGTTCCTGTTGAAATAAATTCTGCTTTATATGTGTGCTCTTCCGAATTTAGAACAAACCCTGTATGAACCTAGCAGCTAAAACTTCAATGCCTGGGCTCAGGAATGCACAGGAGGCCATGGTCACACCATCAGGATTGTAAGACACCAAGGGGCCAGAGCTGACCCCACACACGGCAGGAAGCCAGCATGTGCAGGGCTCCCGTCTTCCCCACATCCCCATCTCGTGCCCTGGCCTGCATCTTCCCTGCCGGGCTCCTGCGGGCTCCTGTGGGTCAGGGTACAGGTGGCGCAGCCTCCGGGGCACCAGGGTCAGGCACCAGGTCCAGATCAATGCTGGAGTTAAGATCAAGAACCCCAGACAGAGCTGCTTTTACTTAAACTGGTCCCATTAAGAAAAGAGTCTGCGTCTTGACAAGGAGGCACACACAGCAGTGCTGTGCTTGGAGGATCTGAAGGGTCCCTGGGAGACACTGCCTAAGAAGCTAAGGGCACCCCCAGAGCTGCTGAAAGGCCTCCCCAATACCGGGCTTCAGGTGAAGTGCGTTCACAGGAACAGTGGCTTTCCAATCACAAAGGAAAGATAGGCTTGCATCTGCCTTCTCTGACTAAATCTATGGTTTACAAAGGAGAACAGAGGGGGAAAGACAGGCAGGTGGCAGCACCCGAGTGGCCCGTGGGCTCTGCGCGCCACCTAACCTCACACACTCGTTGACGCACCCAAGCGGCCCATGATGGGCTCTGCACACTACTTAACCTCACACACTCGTTGACGCACCCAAGCGGCCCATGATGGGCTCTGCACACTACTTAACCTCACACACTCGCCGACTCACCTCGACACCCAGCATCGATATCTTGTTCCCAGCACACACTGCAACAAGAAGATCATCCAGACTGAACCTCAAGTACAGCACTGTTCCCGAGGGCGCACCCAGCACAGTCCCGCTCGGAGCCAGGCCTAGAGGGAAGGAAGTTCAGGGGTTAGTGCGGTCGAGGAGTCCGTGCTCTAGGTGCTGCTGATGACGGTGAGAAGGGCCCGCAGCGGTGAGGTCTGGGTGGTTTGGGGTCCTTGAAAGGGTCTGTCCACGGAGCATGAAGCGTTCTTCCGAAAGCTCCCAGAGCACCGGGCCTGTCGCAGGAGGCTAGCATCATCCAGAGAAGCTGTCCTCCAGTGCCTGTGGGCACCCAGTCCTCCTCGCGCATCACCCAGGCCTGGCCAGTGTCAGGTGGGTGGGGACAGTGGGCGGTCAGAGCCCAGCCTTAGGGCTCTGCACACCAGGACATCTCCAAGCCTGCAGGCAGGTCCCAGGGTGGCCAGGAGCGGTGTGTAGGCCAAGCTGGCCCAGAAGACTCAGCTCCACTGGGCCACGGCCCCAGAAGCAAGTCCCTCGTCAGTCAGCCTCCCTGGGGAGGAGACAACGGCAGGGGTGTCACTGGGCCACCAAGATGCTGCAGACAGGAACACATGCTTGTCGCTCCAGCGCAGCTGTGCCCAAGGGCTCCGCCCCCATGCTGGCCTCTTTCCAGAAACAGGATACAGTTACCAGGCAGACCGAGGCCTCTGCCACAGAGATGTGCCACAGAGACGTGGGGAGACTGAGCAGGAGAGGGGACTGCGTGCCAAGTGGTGGCCAAAGCACCCATAGCAAAGGAGACATTTGGGCCCAGTCCTAAAGGATTCGGCGGTGGCTTAAGGTGGAGCCGCAGTGAAAGCCTGGGGCTGGACCGGGCCTGCCCTGCTCCATCCGGTGGGCAGGTGGGCCTCCACCCTCTGCATGGGGTGTGAGGGGCTGAGCAGAGGCACCACAGAAGCAGACTGGTTTTGGGGGTTTTTTGTTTGTTTGTTGTTGTTTTTGGCAGTACTATGGATGGAGTCCAGGGACATCCTACCTCTGAGCTACATCCCCAGCCCAATTTTATTTCTTATGCTGAAACAGGGTCTTACTGAGTTGCTGAGGCTGGCCTCAACCCTGCAATCCTCCTGTCTCAGCCTCCCGAGCACAGGATTATGGGTGTGCACCACCATGCCCGGCTAGCAGACTGACTTTAACAGACGGCCTGGCTAATGGGTGGAGAATGAAGGGCCAGTGTAGGCGTGGGAACCTCAGGACAGAGAGGGAGACCCTGAGGAGTCTGTGCAAGAATCCAGGTGGGAAACTCGGTGGCTTGAGCCCGGACGTGGTCATGCAAGTGCGAGAAACATCTGGGTCACATGTGGCTTGAAGGCAAAGCAGCTGGCGCCAGGCCACAGACTGCTGGTTCTCCCAAGCCCCGAGCTGCACGAACCCCGGCGGAAAGGCAGCGGGTCCACACTGCAGTCTGCAGAGCTCTTCGGCATCAGGGGAGATGTCTGGGGTGGACATCACCCGGGCAGCTGGCTCAGGAGAGATTGGGCCCAGCGAGAGGGGCAGGACGAGCTGTGAAATGTGGGTGCAGTTAAGGGCCACAGCCTGGCTAAAGTCGCCAAGAGGAAGGAGGAAAAGCCCACCCTCCAAACATTAAGGGGCCAGAGAAGGAGAGGCCATGGGCAAGCAGGCTCCGGGGCCTGAGGACCGGCCGTACATAGCACTGCAGAGGCCATTCTCTAAGTCCAAACACAAGCCAGGTCGACATGAGGCCAGCAGTGTCGTGAATCCAGCTCTGCAGCCCCGCGCAGCCGTGAAACAAACTTGGCTCTGCACCAGCTCCTGTGCAACTCGTGCAGCCACACGGCAGGCCTCCGCTCGTGAGGACCACTCTCTCCACGGGGAGGAGGGCGGGTCCATGCTCACACACTGCCTCGCCAGCATGCCACGCTGGGCGTCAGAACCTGTGCCCACGCTTCGACACCCTCGTCCTGCCGGCTGTCCTGGGGGCACACTGCACCACGCATGCGTCAGTGCCCAGGTGAGCCCCCAAAGAGCAGCCCCAAGGGACCTGGGAGGGCTGTCTCCCTCCAGAGACCTCTCGGGGAGAAGCCTGTGCCCACGTGCGTGTGCACCGCCGTGGGTGTCTGTGCTCGGTGGTGGTGACACCCATGCTGTGGTTTCACACTACAAGCTAGATGAAGGTGAGCACACACTCCACGCTGCTCTGTGAGCAGCTGGCATTGTAGAGTAACCCGACAAATTCAGACCCCTCGCCATGGTCCCCACGGAACTCACTGGCCTCCCCGGCAAGTCACGCGGCCCTTCTCGGGCAAGCTCCCAGTTCTCCTGCAGCCGGGCCTCCCACACCCAGATCCTCTGTGCACAGTCCAGCCCTCACCACCCTCCAGATTCGCATCTCCCTACAGAGGCCACAGGTGTGTGTACAGGCATCCCGTCTGTCTCACACTCAGTGGTCAGCTCCACCGCCGCGGCCAGCCCTTCTCCTCCAGCGCCGTCACCAGCCCCAAACAGGGCAGGTGCTCAGAGACACCCATGCGCAGGAAGAAGACGCCAACCTGCCAACATGTCTTCAGATTGCCAGGAAAGTCGGTGTTTAAAATAAGAAAGGACAGAAGATTAGAATGAAGGGGCCTGTGAGCCAGGGTGGCACCCAGCAAGGGTCACGAGGCTTGCTCAGATTTCTGCCCTGTGTTAGGGCGCCCAGCATGGAGGTGTACGTAGGACGGTCACTCCCTCTGATGGACGTCTGCGTCTGCCTTACCTCGCTGCGCCTCCTGGCTGCACTGGTCCAGGCCCCACAGCACCACTTGACCCTGTGACGCAGAGCAGACCACCGGCCGCTCCTCCTTATTTCCAAAAGCCACCGCGGTGACGGACTGATGGTGCCCTCGCAGCTTCAGAAGCTGAAAGAATTAAAAGCCCGAAACAGGGCAGGTTACTTGTAACATCTACAGAGTGAGGTGCAAAGGAACACAAAGTCCAACCTAAGAAATCAAATAGACTGAATTTTTCAAACACACTTATTTCACGGTTTCATTTTGAATTCATTCTTGCAAATGCGTGTTTTGTACGCTGCATTCTGATCCCAGGTTGACCCGCCGCTGTTAATCAACGACAGCTGCACCCACAGAGGGCGGAGGCGCCCAGCTGCCCCAGAGCTGGCTACCCACCTGGTGGGAGGGGCCCCCAGCGCTCCACACGCCAAGCTGGCGTCCGTCCAGCGGGAAGGCGCAGCGCCCCACACCGCAGGCCAGCTGCACGTGGCAGGCAGACTCCTCGGACTCCACCAGGAGCCGCTCTGTGACCACGCCACCCCCAGCGCGGCCTGTGCTGGGAGTCTCTCCGGGGCTTTCCATCTTCTGTGAAAGACAGCCACAGGTATGAGAGTGAACACAGATAAAGCTATTACTTATTCATAATAACTAGCATGACTCCACACACATCATACCTACTTACTCACCTCCTCTGCCCAAGAAAAAGGAAAAGAAGCCCGGAACGAGCTGGAGGCTCCAATCCCGTGGCCTTTCTGATCAGGCAGGCCTTGGCCAGGCCCACACTCCTGCCCCGGGGTCTGCTTCAGGGACTGAAGCAAGGAGGCCCCCTCGCAGAGGCAGGGACCTAGGAGGCCCCGGCTGCCGAGGAGAGCCTTGGAAAGGCCAGCCAAAGTCATCTACCAAAGACATCTCCCAACTGAGAGTCGGTGTGATGTAGGATAGATTGAAAAAGCAGATAGAAGGGAGACAGACAGGAAGGGAGAGTAAAATATAACTTTAATATAAAAACCTGGAGCTGAAGTGCTTCAGCCTCTACTCCACAAACCAGTTCTCTTTCCCAGACCTGACTCTCCCAAATTCCTGGGAAATCTGTAGATCCTAGAGTTAACTAAAAGAAACTAGAATTGCCCTGTGCATTGATAACAAGACAGATGATATTTTGAGAAACCTATGATTTAGGACACTCTCCAGCTTACCTGTCAATCAGCTAATGAGGACCCCAATCAGCCTGAGGACCCTAAGGTTGACCAGACCACCAGACCACCAGGAAGAGCCTCGGGACCACTGGACTGAGATCATCCACCCTTGAACTGACCAGACCACCTCAGGGACCACCGGACTGAGATTATCCTCACACACCTCCTCTAGCCCACCCCTCACGAAAGTCCCCTATAAGAAGAGGGCCCTGCACTCCCCAAAATGCCTTCCTCATCTTGAGATGGCCCGCATTCTCTCTTGAATGTGTATTTCTTCTCCTTTTCCCAAATAAACTTCTGTCCATGTCTCTGACTGGCACGTGCTGAAATTCCTTTCTGTCACGTTAGCCAAGGTCCCTGCAGATCCTGAGTTCCTGGGCTGAGGACTCACCCCAACAGGTGGAGGGCTGCAGTGTGCATCCAGAGCTGCAGGACTAGCCGGGGACATATCTGAGCATCTCAGCATTCTGTGTCATCAAAGTGAAGCTACCCTGGGTTTGTGACCAGTGGTTCACCGGCTGTGTCTCACAGAGCATAAACTAGTAAAGTGTTGACACAAATGAACAGTGCTCCACTCCTCCCCCACCGCACATGTCATCGCTTCTAGTGTGATCATTGGGACAGGTGTGGCACAGACACCCTGGGGGCCGCCAGTGGACAAGGGCCCAACCTCCTGGTGGCCGTGCTGGTTGCCAGGCGTCTGTGTGGATTCAGAGGTGACCACCCTGATTCTGTTCAGAAAGACCTGCACAGTTAAGTCAGACGGAAGGAAGTGGAGTTTGACTAGAGAGATGGGACCAAGGAAAGAGAGAGAGAGGAGAGGGCCATGCGATTGGGAGGGCCTGCGTGGTCGGCAGGCAGGAGACATGGAGAGGGGGTATTCTAGACTCAGTGCAGGCTGGAGAGCTCGCCTGAGGCTGCTGAACACGGAGACGAGGAGAGCAGGTGCCGCTCAGGGCAATCTTGTCAGCAGCCTCCCCCACGTCCCAGTGGGAGCTGCACGCAGAAAGCCCCGGCCCCTGGCAACGCCATGAGGACTTCGTGGCTGACCTCACCTTCCTGAGACAGGCACCCACGTCCCCCCTGCATTACGCTCTTCCTCCTGAGCTCTCTGCTCCTCACCTTGGCCCTGCGCCTTGCTCCAGCTCCTCTCCCTCTCACAGTCACCAGGGCAGTGGCAGAGTAATCACAGGTCCCCACCACTGCACTCCAGAGGTGGAGAAGCCGCCGTCCTGGGGCCGATCCTGGAGTGCCCTGTTTAACAAGGCAAATGAGACAAACAGTGACCACTTCGACTGTCTGCCAAAAAACGGTTCAAGAGAAATCAATAAGCATTTTCAATAGGAGACTTGAATGGAAACCCTTATCTTAGAACTGAGGCCCAGCTACCAGGGACGTGGGGAATAAAATTGATAAGGTTCTCAGAGCACAAGAGGACCTCCCATGTAATGAATGTGCGGCTGCAATAAATCAAAGGCAATTTTAATGACTTGAAAATCTCCATATTTAGAGAAAAGCAAAAACATGGTGAACATTTCAAAGTATATTTGTTTCCAATTCACAACTTTGGTTTTACTTATTTATTTTACATTTGCCAAGAAACAGTGACTGCCGTGTTAAACATCAGGAACAACCCCAAAGCCACGAGCAACCATCTGGGTAACAAGTGCTGTGCTCACTCTGGTCACCCTGTGCTAATGGCGTGGTCCAACCAGAACTACAAACACGAATGACGGGCCACAAATACGGCCTGCGGAGGCGGCCACACGCCAGCTCACAGGCCCAGCAGCGGGCAGCACTGGCCATGACCACCCTGGTCAAGACAGCGCCCGTGGGGAGGGGGGTTTGCCCTGGCCTGAGGATAGCCAGCAAGCCCTCAGTGCCACTCCCACTCCTGTGGCCTCGCATTTCATGCAGTACTCGTGGCTCCCGGGACACGAGCTCAAGGTCTAGACCTGACGGCCCGAGTGGCACTGCCCACAAGGCCATGGGAGCCAGCACTGTCCCTCAGTCTGCACCACGCTGGGCCAGTGTGTACTGCTCTGCCCCTGGCCGGCCCTCTCTGGGCCCACGGTAAAGGCGAGTGGTTTGCATCCCACAGGGCACCAAAGCCCCAAATCAGATCAGCGTGGGGTCTTGGCACACCCTGCTTACGCAGTGCCAACAGCCACCTGTCCCTCTCTAGGTGAGGAACCTACATCCTGGAGAGGAAACAGTGACCCCGCCCAGCACCCTGCCAGGACCACGGGACCACGCCACACTCCCAGCCCTGCACCCAGCCAGGGGCATGCTCGAAGCTCCACCCCTACACCACTGGCATCTACTCCTGCCCTCCATGCCCCGCAGACACCGTGTGTGCATCGAGGCTACACACGTGCATACACACATGCGCATATCACACTATATGGTGTAACCAACTTACGCCCAGAGCTGGGAACAGGACAGTTGGCACTTAACACGACAGGCATCCAGTGTACTCCCTGACCCAAGAAACATAAAGCACCCTCCAGAGGGAGATAGTCACAGACGTGAAGCCTGCCTGTCTGGGCGCACAGAAGCCGAGCATGCTGGGAAGGGGTGGACCTCTGCACGCTGCTCTCCCTGGCTGAGCACAGGTTAACAGGGGCACAAGGAACTGAAAGGTCCCAGGAGGAAGGAGATGGGAGACGCCTCTACTGGGATAAAACCGGCGGAGGGAGTCTCCAGGAAAGGATGGAGCCCAGGTGGGTTTACAGACTAGAAGCTTGTACAGATTCCATGGGTGAGGGGGAGCGGGGCGTGGCCCCCAATAGGAGGGTCGTTAAGGAGAGTTAGCTGGGCTCTTAGAGCTGGGTTTGGCAAGACGACAGGAATCTCAGTGAGCACAGAGTGTGGTAAGCAAGGGGCTCCTCAGGCACACTTTAGGCAGGACAACGGAACATTTCAGTAATCGGGGGAGGACACATCTGAGTAAGACTTAGAATTTCTGCTCAGCAAAGAGACTTGCAGAATGACTTGTCTTCACAAGATGGAGTCACTTGTTGATCAAAACTGTAACAGAAATGAAGAAATTGTTCTCCTAGCCAGCACCTTGGAGCCACAGAAACCCAGCCCCACACAGCAACTGCCCAGAGCCTGTGTCCCAGCCGAGACCTGCCACGAGGAGGCCAGTGAGGCAGGGCAGAGGGCCTGGGGAGAGGAGGATTAAAGGTGACCATGTGCACAGCCTCTGTGGGGTGCGGGGGATACGGAGGTGAGAGGCTTGGGCGCCAGATCGGGGCCCACCAGCCCACAAGACAACAACTCATACTAAGGACTGAAATTGGGCAAAAGACATTCCCCAAGACCCAATTATGACCAATCATAAAAGAACAGATGGAGCCAGTCGTGGTGGTGCATACTTGTAATCCCAGTACTTAGGAGGCAGGAGGATTGCAGGTTTGAGGATAGCCTCAGCAAGTAGTGAGACTCTCATCAACCTGGGAGACCCTGTTTCAAAATAAAATAAAATTGGGCTGGGGGTGTAACTCAGAGGTAGAATGCCCCTGGGCTCAATCCCTAGTGCCAAACAAACAAACAAAAAAAAAAAAAAACAGGGCCCCAGTAAGATTTAAAAACCCACTTCCCAAGAGCTTCGGTGGTTACTTTCTCTTTCGGGGACCCCCTCCCCCCACACAGGAGGGGGAGCTGTTTTTGTCTCTCTCTCACAACTTAAGTTTCCATATGTCTATGCCCTACGATAGTTCTTGGACTTCATTCATCAAAATCCACTGGACCAGAACCCTGTAAGAGGAGACACCCCCGATCCACCAACCTCCAACCAAGGGAGACCACAGGGCCTCAGGGAAATCAAAAAAGATCTTGGAAAATAACTTCAGTCTGCTCTGACACTCTGAGTTACAAGACTCAAGTCTGAAGAATAAAAACACTCAGAAAACAGTTAAAATAAGCCAAAGCAAGGTCATATTTCTGCAATTAACATTCCTAATAAAGCACACACAGAATGCTCTGAACCAAGCTCCTTAAATTCCCTTCCCAGGTAATCTTACTCCCAGTAATGAGCTATTGGCCAAGCATGCCCTGCATGCCCTGCAGCGGATGGCAGTGATGCTGATTGATTGATTAGCAGTAGCTTCTCACATGAATGACAACAGAGTCGACATGGCAGCTGAGGAGGCCGGGGAAGAGAGAGACGTCTCTGCCCCTCCCGTCCTTCCACTAGCAACTTGCTTTATTAAGGGTTATAACCAAAACATCATAAGAAATTATAATCACAGGGAATAACAAAGCAATCATGGTGTGAGTCAGGGAATAACACCCAGGTAGTCACAGACGAATCAGGGAAGGAAAAGGGTAAACGAGGAAATTGTCAGGGTCTTTGCTCATCCATCAGGGTCCCTGGTTATCAGTTCCATTTGGTCCTCAGAAACTTGTCTGTGTGCAAACAATTCCCACTTGGGTGGGCAGTTTGTGCCCCTCTCAAGCCGGGCCCAGGTGACCTCAAAGTGGATGACCAGCAATGCTCCCAACAGTGCCTCTCACAATAGTTGCTGGAGAGGCCAGTTGTGTGAGGCCTCCACACCACCTGTGCTGGGGCGGTCTTCCTGAGCCCATGAGCATGCCATCAGCTCACACGGGGAGGGTGTGACGTCACTGTGTGGAGGGCTGAGAAGGAGGCACAGATCCAAATGCACCCGCGTTTCCCCCAGGTGCTCCTTCTAAAGTGGCAACACGAAACACCTTGCTCTCAGCTGGGTCGTGAAAGCAGGAAAAGGGAGGAGGAGGCCAGGGCTCCCAGCTGGGCCAGGGCTGCCAGGAGCCAAGCTAGGACACAGGTATTTAGGATGGTTTGAAGGGACAGATTTGAGATAACCAATGACATTTATAAAGTTTAAAATATCTGCTTTAACCCACAACAGAAAATCAAATATCTTTAGTAAGAATACAATATTATCTTTTTCACATAAAAAGAATGTACTAGAATATTTATCGTTGCTAAGAGCACAATGGTCATCTCTGTTCTTTAATTTATTGCAAGAAATTCCAACTGTTCTGAAGAAGGCAGCCCCCTCTCTGCCTGTTTCAGGGATTTTGGCAGAACCATCATCTGAACACATGGAGTATCCTGGGTGCCTTTATTCTTTCATGCTCCAACTTCTGTACCACATCAGCAATGGTGAAGAGACCAGGTCCTTTCCACAGCAAGAGCTTTTCTGCCTTTTCAGAATGTATAGCCAGGTGTGGACTGCCCCCTTGTGGCCAAGTATGCACAAGTGGATACATGTGCCTTGTGTGTGGGTACAGGTGGGGAATTCATGTGTGGGCATGTGTGCATCTCCATCTAAAATAGGCAGAGGGGTTTTAAAACATATTTATGATCCAGCTGTGGTGGTATGTCTGTAATCCCAATACTTGGGAGGCTGAGACAAGTGGGTCACAGGTTCAAGGACAGCCTCAGCAACTTAGAAGGCCCTCAGCAACTTCATGAGATGCTGTTTCAAAATAAAAAATAAAATAGGTCTAGGGTGTAGCTCAGAGGTAGAACTCCCCTGGGTTCAATCCCTAGTGTGTATCACACACATACACACACACACACACACACACACATCTATGAAAATAAATTTGTACACTTCATAATTTTTATTTCTACTCATCCACCTATCCATTCTTCCCCAATACTGTTCCAGAAAGAATTTAGAAATCATAGAATATGCAAAGTTGGTCAAAGTAATATTTTTAAACAGGAACTAAAAAGTATTTTTCATAAGGAGATGGAAATGCTGACCATGACTACCCTGACTTAATCATTAGAGACAGAATACATGTATGAAGTTATCACACCGTACCCCTGATTATGACAATTAAAATAGGAATGTACAGTTATATGAAAACAGGTGATAGATTGTGTTTTCATGTAACTACAATGCTTAAGAGGCATATTTTCAAATAATTTCTTGGAGTCATCTCAAAGGCGACTTGTGAGCTTGGAAGGACCACGCACGCAGTCTCTCCTCTCCTCAGGCTCTTTCACAAAAGCTGCAAGCTCTCTGTAAACACGCAGCACTCTTCACGTGCAAGTCAGCCCCCAAGGCTCACGCCATCTTGAGCTCCGGTGCAGAGCAGAGCTCACACACCAACCCTGCAGAGCCAGCTTCAACATGAAGAGGAGAAAACTACAGACACGTCTGATTTATACTCACACTCAGTCTTGTTTATCTTAAAAGACAGCTTACTGCTTTCTGCACTAGAGAAATGCCTCTGCTTTTGAGACTGGCAGTTGTCATCGTGCTGCACAATCTCAGGAACGTTGAGACGTGGCACAGTTGCCATGACGCATCTTGGCGGACTCCATCAAATGGCGCACAGGTCCAAATAATGTGAAAAAGTAAACAAATTTGCTTCCTGCTGGCAGAGATCCAGGTCTGTGGAGTCATCCACTTGCAAAGTTTTGTGGGAATGCGACTTGAAAAATCATAGTCATAAAGGCAGAACTGGTAAGAACCTTGAGAGGGCTCGCACGATGACAGGCCAGGGAGCTTACACCCATTAGTTGTGTAAATATGCCACCTGTTGTGGTTTTGATTTAAAATGTTTCCAAAAACCTCACATGTACACAGTGCAGCCATTGGAATTGGGACACGGATGGAGGAGGTGGGTGGGCTTCTGGGGGCTGTAGCTTTGGGCACTGTGTCTGCTCCCACCCCCAGGAGCTGAATATGGTTTTTCCTTCTCCACCATGCTCTAAAGCCCTGCCACCAGCTGCCTACAGCCAAGAGCTGGGTGACCACAGGCTGACCTCTGAAACGCGAAATCATGAGCCCTAAATAACCCTTTCTTTCTCTTAAGTTGTGCTTGTTAGATGGTTTGGTTATATCAATGGAAAAGCTGACTAAACCACCACAGCTAGTGGCCAGGGCTGGGTCCAGTCGGGGGTTGCTCAGGGTCCTGAGGCTTGGGCAGGGGTTTGGGCAGAGGGCAAGCACATAGGAGATCCAAGAAGGAGATTGTTAGGTTGAAAGCCAAGAGGATCCAGGCCAGATCAGGATTGGGTTGGGCAAGCAACCCAAGCAAATGGGCTGATACCAAACGTAGCACCAACTCCAAAAGACAAGGTGGAAGTATTACTTGTAGGGTAGGGTCTGCAAGGCACACAAAGATCTGCAAGTTCATGAATCGTCAGCACAGTGAAACAGGAGGGTGCTGGCTTCTCAGGGTCAAAAGTGGAAGAAATCTTTAGCACAGCATGAAACAGGAGGGAGTAACTTTTAACCTGGCACAAAACAGGAATGAGCTGGCTTCTCACAGTCCAGAGAGGAGGGAATAATCTTTAGCGCAGTACAGTATCTGCAACAGAACAGGTAAACCTCCAAGGGCTGCTGCCCAGGAGAATGCAAGAGGAAGTTGTTGCAACAGGGTTATGTCCTAATATCCCAGCCCTTTTCCCCTCCCTTGTTATGGAGAGGCATCAGCACTCTGTCTTCTGTAGCTACTTTCTGCAGGTCAGAGTCACAGAGCTGTCCCAATATGGGCAGAACCTGTGGGAAAGGCTGGTATCTAATGGTGGAGTGGAGTAAACTTTCACCTATGGACCTGTTTGAGTGACTGGCTGTGATTTTGTAGGAATGATGATGATGAAAGGGCTCATAGTATACACGGACTGAAAATGAGGGCCAAGAGATGCATTAGTAGGAGATCAACCAATGGGAGAAGCCAAGAGGTCCAATTTAGTTTTTGCAGCCAAGATCCCCAGGATTCTGAGGCATGGCTGGATCCTAGAGGTTCTACTGACAAGCTTTTTTGTCACATTCCAGACAACCCCATTTTGGTGGGCACAGAAGCAGCATTCTTCTTTCAAAAGTAGCCATAAGCCTCCCATTTCTGCTATGAGGAGGGCCTGTCCTTGTCTATTCTGAAGGGTAACTGCTGCTAAGGAGCTTTGGTTTTGCAATGCTACTATGTCTTATGCTGTGTTCTCTAGACTTCCTGCTAAGTCTTTGGATGAGCTCTGATAATTTGTAAGACAAGGTGCATCCCACTTACGGCAAGACTTAGCCATTAGCTATTCCTAGGCCAATCAGGAAGAGGTAGAAGGCTAGGTCCCTTCTGGATCTAGTATGGGCTGAAAGAGGGATCTTAAAAGACTGATTGTTAAGGGCCACTTCTACATCTGGTTCGAGAGAGACTAGGGTACAAGTTTCTGTCCAGTTTGTGGGAAGACAGAGGTAGGTGTTAGTTCCACAAAAAAAAAAAAAAAAAGGATTTCTTGATCATGTATGTAAAATGTGGCATCCATTGAAGAGAGGTGTTTTAGGCAATTATTCTCTTTTTTCCAAGACTGAGAGAGTTCTACTAAAGGCCAGTTCAGTTAATGGTCAAAAAGGGCCTGTAAGGTTAACTTCAGAGGCCCCTCATGGTACTTTCAAGGAACAGAAATTTTCTTTCTTCTTCTACCGAAAACTTAGAAGCCAGATAGCCATGGGAGGGAAACTAATGGCAGTTTGGGCAGAAGCCTCACAGCTGCAGTGGGAAGAGAGAGACATGTTTGAGGTCTACCACTACAGGACTGGGTGGTGGCTGTGTTGGGACTGGTTACTGCAATTTTAGAGGACCGTGAAAATCTCACAAGTCTAGTAAAGATAGCTGTTTGAGTCATTCTGACATTAGCATAATCACTGGAAGGTCTAATATGGATAGAAATATAAAAGTGTTGACCTGGAGGCCTCAGTAATTCACTACTGATTCTAATGCAGAGAGGGACTTGATAGGCAAGGATAGTGTCAATGGTGACTTCCTGTGAGCTCTATCTGGTGACACTCTCCATGGGAGTGGAGAGGTGCAGCTCTGATGTCTGTGGGGACTGAATGCAGGTGGTGACTTCCTGTGAGCTCTATCTGGTGACACTCTCCATGGGAGTGGAGAGGCTGTGCAGCTCTGACCATTACAGCCACTATCCTATCTGAAAGTCATAGAGATCACCTAGGTGCGTGAGTTGGAACGGTGTCTCCACATTTCTTTGAATGAAAGAAATGCCGAAGAGGTCCAAGTGTATAATAAGGAGGTTAGGGCCACCATAAATCTCGTGGAAGGGAAAGGTAAGCAGAGCCTCCTGCCCTAAGGTCGGGTTTGTAGCATTGAGGAGATGGTGCATGAGGTTAAGCATGTTCCTGAGGTGCTGAAGGTTTACAATGTCCTGGACGGGTAGGGGGTGGCTGAGAGGGGATGAAGATAAAGGAGTAGAAAGGCTGTACTCGTGGAGGTGAGGGTAAGATAGACTTTAATAGCATCTGGAGCAATTCTGATGAGAGGGCATAAAACCATCTTGTACCAGTTGATCTGGTGCAAGGAAAATGAGATAGAGTATAGCAAGACTCCAGAATGGGGAGAGGGGAAGACTCCAATCTATCATGGAGAACTTTGTGTCTCCAACCATGTGGAGATCCAATCCCAGGAGTAGTCAACCAAGTTACCTGGTAAAAACACCTCCCGCAGAAATGACAGCAGGTGTTCCTCCATGGCCGGGCACTGTAGGAGGAGGAATGCATCTATCAGACTGGGAACAAGTGTGTAGAAAGTCCTGCATTATGGGTCAGTGAGCTCATGAGTAGGTGCCTGCAGTCACAGGCTGCGATGAGAGACCTTGCGTTTCTGTCGTTGCTGTGGTTCTTTGGTCTCTGGCGAGCCTAAGACAAGTGAGGCCGAGGCTGGGGCTGTGACAACAGTGGGCCAGAGGGGCTGGTGGGCCCACCTGAGTCCGGAGGTGAAGCCCCTTATCCTGGCCACTGTGGGGGTTGTGAGGAGGCCCTTGGAGAACCAGTGGCCTGGGTGTGGGGGACGGGCTGCTCTGGGGAGGATGGTGGAAAGCACTGGCTGCCATCTCACGATGATGTTGCCTAGCTGTGTGGAGATGGGACAATATCCTTGTCTCAGGAGCATTTGCATTTGGGTCTGTGTGAGCTTGGAAGAAACAAATTTTATTACCTGGATAGGCAGCAAGTAACAAGAGTATCCCAATTATTGGTCCTAGTCCAATTATTGGTCCTAGTTCCTGGTAGAGGAATTCCAGGCCAAAGGAAGAGTCCCACAGGAGTGGGAAGGAGTGAGATTCCTAGTGCATAATAAACAGGGGAAGGCAACTTAAACAGGGCTTGGTCTTTAAGTTTGAACAGGATCCTCCAGTAGCTTAACAAGAATAAGAATTTTCAGCTGGGTGTGGTGGTGCACACCTGTAATCACAGTACTTGAGAGGTTGAGACTGGAAGATCGTAGATTTAAAGCCAGCCTCAGCAACTTAGTGAAGCCCTCAACAAACTAGCAAGACCATGTTTCCAAATAAAAAATTTAAAAATAGGACTGAGGGCATAGCTCAGAAGTAAAATGACCCTGGGTTCAATCCTCAGCACCACAAAAAGAAAAAAAAGATTTGTTTTCTCTTTTTTGTGGTGTCTGATGGTCCTGAACCTGCAAAACCTCAAGGACAGGTTTAGTTTTATAAAACTCAGTTGGAGAGAAGCTCTGAGCATCAGCCCCGTATCCTATTTCTTCTGCATGCCAGAGTTGTGGGGCCCTTAGAGGAGTCCTGCCATTCCTTGGGTCCTATTTGGCCTTGGAGGGCAAGGTCCAAACCATTGGCCGCTTTGTTTGGTTTGGCTTCCTTAGCCTTTTTATTTCCTAATTGCTTTCCAAGTCTCCCTTGCTGAACACCCAGGTCAGTCTCACCAGTCCTTCTTAATGAATAGGGCCGGAGATGGTTATCATCTCAAAACACTATTTAGGTAGTTCCATTAGAAGTTGTAGTTCTATAAAATGTTAACAGGCAACAGTTATAAAGCTTTATAAGTAAAATTCAAAATAAAATATTTTGAACAAAAGGAATCCAGTTTATTCCTTTGCTTGGAGAAGATAGACATAACACACAAATATAAACCTAGAGACTGTCACTATTAACCATTTTCATTTAGATGACATCAGCTTGATAAACTTGGGAAACACAAATATATTTCCAGTAATAATTAGCATCACAGTTAAGAGAAGTATATATATATATATATATATATATATATATATATATATATACACACACACACACACACACACACACACACACACACACACACACTCTCAGCTTTTACTTTTGAAGTAAACCTTAAAATCCATGGCTCGGTAAGGTAACTAAAATTACAGGTAGGTTAATAAGATTGTCAGAAATCAAAGAATCACTTTAGAGCTTTTCCAAGTTCAGGAAACAATAATCAGAAATAGACTTATTATAGCCGGGCGTGATGGCGCACGCTTGTAATCCCAGCATTCGGGAGGCTGAGACCGGAGGATCCGGGTTCGCAGCCAGCCTCAGCTACCTAGTGAGGCACTCCGCAACTTAGTGAGACTCGGTTTCAAAATAAAGAATAAAAAATAGGGCTGGGGGTATAGCTCAGAGGTAGAATGCCCCTGAGTTCAATCCCCAGTACCGCAAAAAAAAAAAAAATAAATAAATAAATAGAAATAGACTTATTATATGATATGCAATTCTATCTCACTTATACATTAATAAAATGTTTATGTAGTCAAAGCAAACAGATGTAAACCACGTTTAAATGGCAGGGATTTTTTAAAGATAGTTCTAAATACAGAGATGGCAGAAATTTCAATGACATTTTATATATATAAGGTTCAGAAAACCAAGACATCAGACAAGGATTGTTAGCATCTCAAGTCATTTTCCCAACCAAAGAAAAAACCCCAGATCCATGAACATTGTACTTGAAAACATCTTACAGAGAAATTGTAATCTTGATTGGCTAGACACTTAGGAAAAGATAATGCATATGCTAATCATTCCAAGGATATCTCCACTCTTACCTGATGAACAAACTTCAAACATTTACCTAACTCGTGTGAACTATAAGGCATTTGGGTCTATGGTTTCCTTTATTTATGAGGTGCTGGGTCTCAACAAGTATGTGACAAAAGTTACGGTATTTATTACACAGAGTGTCTATCATAGTTAGAGCTTTCAGAAATCAAAACAGATCCTATTTTATTGTATGTCAGAGATTTTATTGTATGACCCAGGCATGGAGAAAACACATTGAGTTAGGGATATTCAGGGCAGAGTCATGGGTGATACTGAAAAAAAAAAAAAAAAAATTTAGGTGGCCATTTTGTCCTCCATGGTGAGCAGATCCATATAAACCACCACTGTTTATCTCTCTTTAGAATCCCCTAAAAAGGGAAGGTCTCTTCTTTTTTAGTTCCAAGTGAACCTAAGAGTTAACCACTAAATAGCAATAGCTCATTTATGAGTAAAAACAGCAGGAGAGAAAAACACAAATAGACAGAGGGCCAGAAAGCCCATGGCTGGATAGAACAAAATAAACTGAGCTAAATGTGCAAAACCAGATGAATTTATTAGAAAAGCCATGAGCTCAAAAAGGTAGAGGGTCTTGCCCCCAAAAATGAAATGGCTGTTGTCCAGAAAGAGGTTGAGACCAAGAGCCCTAGCATCCTAGGACTGGCTCCTCAGCAGTCAAGGGAGTGAACAACAGGAAGAAATGCTTCTTTCAGCCTGTTTACATCATATAGCAACTCATGTTTTAAAGTCGAGCCACTGTGAACAGCAAAATTATCTCAGCATAAGCAGAGGAGAGAGAGCCAAAAGCCTCCATGTGAGTCTGTGACTGAAGTCGCTCCCCTCCTCTGCAGCCACCTGCTGATCAATGGAGACTGGGGTGAAGCCACACTCCCTCCCCGCACCAGGAGGGGACAGGAGGGACAAGGAAAGAAACGGCAGTAAACTAACAATGACATGTTAACAGGAGAAGCAGCGAGGAAACGACGTTTAAAACAAGTCACTTGCTGGCTGGAACGTAGGAAAGCAAACAATGGGGCGAGAGGCGCACTGAGGGAGGAGGACTGCGGTGCTCCACGGAGCAGGAGGAGACCCAGCAGGTGGGACAAGCCTGGCAGAGAGGTCAGCTACCAAGAGCAGAGGAGACCTGAACCTAGGAACTTCTGACCACTTTCCACTGCAATGGCAAACGCTGTGCAAAAGAAGAATGCTGAAACTGAAAGAACCAGCAGGCGGGGTGGTGCATGCCCGTAATCCCAGTACTTGGGAGGCTGGAACAGAAGGATCGCAGGTTCAAGGCCAGACTCAGAAACACAGTGAGATTCCCAACAACCTAGTGAGACCCTGTTTTCAAACAAAAAATAAAAAGGTCTCAGGTACGTAGCTCGGAGGTAATCTGGCCCTGGGTTCAAACCCCAGTACCATAAAAAATTAAAATAAAAAAATTAAAAAATGCTTCAATATTTTATTCAAATTGTCAGAAGCAAAACAGCTCATTTTCTAGATCAAGTCAGTTCATCTGTGTAAGGAGGACAAACACCAATGCAACCGTAGCACAGCACACGGTGGGACAGACCTCACAGCAGCAGCTCCCATGTCGCTAGTGGTGCAGGGCACAGAGGTCAGGCCGCCAGCCCCGCCTGCTGCCTGCCTCTCCCCCTTCCCTTCCTCCACTGACACCTTGGCCAGATCCCCTTGGTTGACTTCTTTCTTTTGTGTATTAACAACATGACCTAAATCAAAATGTCACTCTTCCACTGCATCCCCAGTTCCGCCGCTCCTCTCCACCTGGAGCCCAAGCAGGGAGCGCGCCTGCAGGGCTGGCACTGCCCTCTCCCGCTCCCCAGCCAGGGGAGGGTCTGCTGACCTCCAGCTCTCGTGCCTGGGGCAGGCGCTGGCATCATGTGCGGGAAGACTCTTGCTCTCCTTCCAGGGACACTTGTGCGGTGCCTTGAGAGCCCAGTGGGACTTCCAAGGACATGCCCCACCTGCCCGCTGGCACATCTCCAGGGAGCCCTGCTGCCTCTTCTTGGCAGTCTTCCTGGGTACGGCTCTTTCTAGAAAACTGCAGAATGGCAGCTTCGCTTGTCTGAGGGAAGGCCAACCGCTCCTGGATGCCACTGTCTGCCCCGCCAGGCTTCCTTGTGAAGGGAGTGTGAGGGAAACCAGGGAGGAGCAGCAGCATTCTCCTGCACTCCGCCCAAGTGAAGTGCTCCCAGCATGGCTCTTCAGCGCCCACCTGACACTGAGACAGCGGGTCACCTCGCCTGGCAGGCCACGCCCCTCGTGGAGG
This sequence comes from Graphiurus murinus, assembly GCA_004027655.1. Taxonomy (NCBI): domain Eukaryota; kingdom Metazoa; phylum Chordata; class Mammalia; order Rodentia; family Gliridae; genus Graphiurus; species Graphiurus murinus. The sequence continues at coordinate 22,440 of PVLC010006053.1, forward strand.
ACCACCAGGAGCACCACACCCCTCGTGACCTCACTGGGCCTCATCCAAAACCCGATGCCCTCCCTCCGGCATAAGTAAGAAGCTCCCATGGCAGGAGAGTGGCAGAGTGTTTCACGGTAAGCTCACCACAAGCCAGGAATGACAGAAAACAGACTGAAGTGGAGAGCCGCCCTGAGGTGCACCTGTACCATGTAAGGAGCACAAAGCTGCAAGGCAGAGGAGAGAATGTTCCAGAATCGCCACTCGGAACACTGGGTAAAATGCGGTTCTAGGTTCCACAGACAGGAGGTTTGGAGAACCCCAGCAGGCAGTCCACTAGCAAACACACGCCACCTGTCAGCCACTGTGCTGGACCGCAGCAGGTCAGAAATGAAAAGACGGCGGCCTCCTTGCGTGCCCAGTCACATGAGAGCAACAACAGGAAGGATGGAGACTCCCTCAACAACAGAGCAAGACAAAGGCCGCTCACGTGTCCGGTCACATGAGAGCAATGACAGGGAAGATGGAGACTCCCTCAACAAAAGAGCAAGACAGCAGACATGAGAACAGCTCAGACACGGGTGGTCTCCCAGGTGGGTGGTGGGAGCTGTCACTCTCAGGGCAACTGTCCAGTGCCCTTGAGCGACCTGCTGCTGCCCACAGGACTGCACCTGCTGGCAGCATCTGCCGAACACCTGCAGCGCTCTGCCAAGCGGGTGCTGAGCCAGCTGGAACCCGCAGATGAGAGGAAGCAAGGGAGGACGGTCCTGGGACTGAAGCCACAGCAGCAGTGCACCCCACCCTTCTCACTTCAGGGGGCCCACACGAGGAGAGCAGCTGACTGGCCACAATCATGAGGAAGGGCCCGGGAGAGAGCTGGTGCCCCCTGGAGCTCATCTGCCTTGTCAGGGCGGGTTTTAATCTGGGCTGGCAGTGCATCATGGAGCCAGAGGAAGGCCGCGGGGACCCCAATGGAAATCTTATCATTCTCCTTATTACTAATTTTGAGAGACACACAGGTTGGATTTTCATGAAGTACATCATGAACACATCCCAGACCATCACTCTGTCACTTAGAAAGTGACTGATTTGGGAGGAGAAGCTAAGAGAGCGTAAACTCCGTCTCCAGGAAGTTTTTAAGAATGTTTGCGCGACAGCTGACCGCGTAAGTACTGGCGATGCCGGGCACTTTCTGAGTGATGAAGAGCGCAGCACTGGCAGCCTCTTGCCCCCAGGGAGGCTGATGCAGAGGCTCCAAGGCCGGGCCTGGGACCCTTAGCACCTCACCGAGCGGCCTCACCGAGGGGCCAGGGCACCATCCAGCAAATGCCTTGTGTAGTCGGCACTGGAGGCAAGGGCATAACTAAGGAAACGTCATGGGCTTCCATAAATGCCAGACTGAGAAAGATCAGACTTTCTTAGAATGGAAGAAATCTGGTTTTGTTGCATGGGTTGTTTATTTCTTACTTTCTATAGAAATAAGTTTCTGCTGCTTCTGACCCCAAGTGAATATACAATTTAAAAATTCTAGCTGCTTCTAATGTCAATATTTAAAGGCGAAATTAGAAGAATTAAACCACTGCAGGCACCAGTGGATGTAGTTCTGCTCCATTAGTGTGCCTGGAGAGATGCTGAGAGGCTCAGAAGCTCAGCAAGTTGGACAGACCTTGGTCATGAAGACTAGACTGTCACAGTGAACAGAGGCTGTTGCAGTACTCGTCCTCCGTGGCACAGTGCCTGCTCCAGCCTGTGAGCACCCCGCCACTACAAGACTCCATGGCCAGCACTCGGCTCTGCTGCGGGGTTCTCAAGCCCCAGGCAGCAGGCCCTGGCCTGCCTAGGCACGGCGATGCTCTCTGCTCAGCGCTGAGAACAGATCTGGCACATAACAGACAGTAAACGCCTGCTACGTGCACACTCGTCATGAGGACCCTCGGCTACAGCGATGGACTAGGGAGTGGCGAGCCAGGTGGCCTTGCTGGGGAGAGCCATGGGGAGGCTGGAGCACCGGCAAGGGCACAGGGCTGGCATGGAGGGCAGGCACAGGCACCAGGGGAGGGCCACCTCGAGGGGAATCCAAAGTGTAGTTTTGAATATATTAATGTCAATGCAAAACTTCAGTTGTAGCTTTCTCTAGGCTTTGAACCAAAATTTCTCCCAAGTGAGTTGGAAGAAACAGCAGTCTTGTTTCTAATCCACAGTGGGTAGTGTTAAGAGTGTAACACTCAGAAAGCCTTCTTATCGTTCTCATTTCCAAATTATTACAGAGCACCTCATCACTGCCCTTTTGCACTGACACATTAAACAGTATCCAGGCCCTGTGCACACACTGGGTTACATGGCACAGGGAATTGAGGTTACTAATCAGATGACCTTGAGAAGACGGGTGATCCTGGATTAGAAGACAGAATGAGATCTCGGACTCAGTATAAACGCAGGGTCCTAAACTGGCAGGGATGAGGAGAGAAGACTCAGGGGTGTGGCCGTGAGCACCAGCTCTCCCTGCTGGCTCCGAGGCCAGAGGAGCAGCCACGGAAGGTGGCAGCCTCCTGGAGCCGCAAAGCCAGGACAACAGATGCTCCCTGGAGCCTCCAAGAAAGCCGCCCTGGCGCACCTTGACTTCAGCCCAGGGAGACCCGTTTTGAACTTCTGACCTTCACAACAATCTGTGTTTTTCTAAGCCACTAAATTTGCACCGGTTGTTACAGCAGTGTGATCAAACAAATACAAGTACCTATAAAATAAAACCCTACAGGGATAAATGATGGTGCCCTGCAAATACCCACACAGCAGTCTATGTCCCGTCAGTACTGAACCTGAAGCAAGACCAGAAGAAGCAATCAACGGAGAGGAGCGCAGAGGCCAGGTCGCCCAGGGCTGAGACCTGGGAAACAACAGTACAGCTAGAGCAGAGAGAGAGGGTGAGGGCGGCCATTGATGGAGTAAGAAAGCAAACACCCCCACGCACAAAGTTACACACCTGCACACACCGAATCACACTCGCCTGCAATACACACAAACACGTCTGCACGCACGCACATAAACAGGTGTGCAACACAAGTGGCACTGGTGGTGAAAGAGAGTGGATGACAAGCCAGAAACCTGCCCCACAGACTCAAGGACACACCACCACACATCTGAAAAACAAAAGCAACAGCTAACAGAACAGCCCCATGCACCCAACACCTGATACCACTGAACTGTTTGTTTCCAAGCTAAGGAAGAAATAGGAATGTGCTTTAATTTCCTGATATGTGTTCAGCAGATAAAGAAATATCACCTGGCAGCTCACTGGAGCAGAGAGGTCTCAGGAAAATGACTTGAGAATCCAGAGGAGTCTGGTTTGTCTAGGTACACACAAGGGCCTTCCTCAAGAGGAAATGCGGAGTCTGTCCAGGAGCTGCGGGGTCAGCATGGCCCGGGCACATGTCAGATGCAGCCTGCCTCCTGCACTGCCCAGACACCAACCCTTGATGTCCCTGCCACAATGCCCACTTCTCCTGCTGCAGCTGTGTGGGTCAGACAAGCATGCGTGTGTGTCTGACACACACAACTCCAGGCAGGCTCAGGACCATGCTCACCTCCAGGACAGGGCAGGCCACAGCGGTCAGAGGGCCCTAAAACCTGATTCTTATAGGAAGTTTTCTCTATTAAAATATGTTTGCCAATCGGGAGGCTGAGACCGGAGGATCCGGGTTCGCGGCCAGCCTCAGATACCTAGTGAGGCACTCCGCAACTTAGTGAGACTCGGTTTCAAAATAAAGAATAAAATATAGGGCTGGGGGTATAGCTCGGAGGTAGAATGCCCCTGAGTTCAATCCCCAGTACCGCAAAAAAAAAAAAAAAAAAAAAAATATGTTTGCCAAATGTGGTGGTACATGCTTGTAATCCCAATACTTGAGAGACTGAGACAGGAGGATAACAGGTTCAAGGACAGCCTCAGCAAATAGTGAGACTCTTATCAACCTAGTGAGACCCTGCTTCAAAAATAAAAATAAGAAATAGGGCTGGGGGTGTAGCTCGGAGGTATAATGCCCCTGGGTTCAATCCCCAGCACACAATAGATAAATAAATAGAGTATCAGTTTTCAGTTCCTGTGGTCTGGCAGTAAGCTAGTCATTTTCTTCCTGCTTCCCAGCTCCGTGGAAGTCAAGGGCAGCCATGCCACCACCCATGCACAGGCTTGGTCTCACAGGCCCTGGGCAGAAGCCTCCACCTGCCCCCGTCTCAGGCTGGGCAGGGAAAAGCACAGGCAGGCACCTGCCGACCTGGGTTGCCACCTGCCAGACAACCAGCAACACTGGGCCAACTGTGGTGTAGGCAGAAATAAGCTTTTGCCATGAGCTACTAAAATTCTGAGGTTACCTCTAAGAGCTGAGGGCCTCAGGCACCCTGCAGGATGCCGCTCAGCGACTGAGCAGGGGCACGATCCACACTAGCTGTGACAAGCACCAGGCAACTTCTACCCTGCAACAGCCTGGGAGCCTGGGTGACCCACACAGAAAGCAGCACTGCGAGTGGCCCACGGCTGAAACTGACTGAGAGGACACCCAGCGCATGCGCAGGAGTGGGGACTCCAGGGCTGGGCACGATCAAGGTGCCCCAAGGAGGGACAAAGGGCCATCGGGACCAAGAGCAGATCGAGGGTGGCAGCCTTTAGTCCCATGCAACCTCCCGTCACTCACCACCAAGAAAGCAAGTGTGTAAAAAGAGGAGGCTGACAAGGAGACCAGGAGGCCAGTGGTGGAGACACACCTAGAAATGCCCACTGTGCTCTCAAGGGCACCGTGAGAACCTAGACACACCAGCGGCTCCCCACGGTGACTCCAGAGGCACGTCACAGCACCGCTCTACCAGGACAGCACCCCACTGGACACCTGAATGGGGTTTGGTGGGAAAACAGCCAAGGGTGCAACCAAGCGTTTCAGAAGGCAGTGGACAGACAGCAGGAGAAGGGTCCAATTGGAAAGCCCTTCGCAGCCTCCCCCAGGTAGGACTTCAGGCTCCAGTGTCTCTCTTGAAATGGAGACTCTGTTACAGTGATTCTGGCTACATATGGCCACTGCACTCTGGAGGGGGGCCAACAGGCTGTCTTCACAGCTCCAGGGTCTCCAGCACACCCAGGCCCACAGACGGAACCGTGTGGTGAGGGTAGACATGCCTGTCATGCAGGGCCCCTTGGCCAGGTGTGCCCCATTGGGAGCAGATGAGTGGGTCTCCACGTGGAATCAATGAAACAGACGTTGGTCTCCAGAAGGGAACTTGCTGGTTCCTCACCAAACTCTTCCCCATTCCATCTGGACCCAGCTTCACTCACAAGCCGAGCACATAAAACCCTTCATACATGACTCTCCTTTTTCTCTAACCACTGGCTGGCCAGAGCAGCTTCAGAGGGCCCAAGGAAGATGAGTACAAGACGGATGTGGTCCCTGAGCGGCTATGGCAGTCAGCTTTCCATACTATGACAAAACGCCTGAGCCTAAGAACTGAATGGGAGGAAAGACAGATGCAAGCTCACACTTCAGTCCACGGTCCGCTTAGCCGGGTCACTCTGAGCCTATGGTGGGGAGCTCATGGGGGGTGGCCAGTCAGCAAAGACTCAGCTTGCTAGCATGACAAAGCCCCTCCTGGAAAACCCCGTAAGCTACGAGTCCATGATGGAGTGATCCACTGGTGGTCTGATCACTCCTCACGGCCTCATCTCTGAATACTGCTGCACCAGGAACTGAGCTGCAGCACAGCGGCTTTGGGGAGACAGTGAAGATCCACACCCGAGTCACCGCGAGCTTGCAAAGAGCTGCTGAAGAGCACGGCCTGTCTGGGGACAGCTACAAAGGCCCCCGTGAGCAAGGGGCATGTGTTACTCTGCTAGGTTGCTTGACACAGCATTTAACCTACCCTCACCAGTATCAATCACAACTTTTTAAAATAGGGGAAAATGCTGAGTAAAACATTTAAATAGCTCAGAGACAGGAAAGCTGGGTTTCCATTCTACTCCTGTCCCTACAGTGCACTCCCCAGGGAAGCTCTTGTCACAGGATCCCCACAGACACTCTACCCATGCACAGGTATAAGAACAAACCAGGTAAGAGACACTGCGTTTGATTTTCTAGTGAGATTATCATATATCTAAGACTAGGTAAGCATTTCAAGAAAATGCAGTAATGGGTGGCAGCTAAAGAGATCATTGTTTTAAAGATAACTCAGAAAACAAAAGCAGCAATATCAAATGAACTGGAAGTTGTACATTTATACCCTTTTATTGATATAGAAACAGTACATGTTAGCTGGGTGTGGTGGCTCCCAGTATTTGGGAGGCTGAGACAGAAGGATCACAGATTCTAAGCCGGCCTCAGCAATTTAGTGACACCCTGTTTCAAAATAAAAACTAAAAGAGGGTAGGGGATGTAGCTCAGAGGTAGTTCCCACCTGGGTTCAATTCCCAGCAACACACACACACACAATGTAAATTTTAGAAAACACATAAAAAGGAGAGTTCTTCTCTGCTATTCAAGGGGCACCATTGTTAAAACCTCATACATGTCATTCCAGATTTTTCGTGTGTGTGTGTGTGTGTGTGTGTGTTTAGAAAAAGAAACTTGCTTCTTTCTGCTTAGAAAAGATCAGAATCTTTCTTAGTAGCTAGACAGGCCAGAAACAGGGTGTTTTATTGGTAAGTGAGAAAGCACAATAAGGTAGTTCAATCACGTCACTTTCCCACAGTGAAATGGCAAAGGGCTCCATAAAGTACCTGTGAGTGTTTACATGAAGCAAAAGATAAAGGTCTTCACATTAGCTAGGAGTGGGGCAGAGTTTCAATCCCAGCTGCTCTGAGGACAGACTTGGATATTGAAGATAAAACTATAAATTGAGCGATAGCTGATAGCAGCGTGGGAGCACAGCCAAATTACACTTGGCATTATTACAGCTTCAAGTTCTTTCCTGAATTATTAAATGTTCTTAAGAAGCAATGGCACTCTTTATATTTAGCTGCTTTGATTTTAAAAAACGAATTTGTAGCAGCTAGCCAGCTAAGGAAAGCCTAACTTCACAGACTTTGGTTCTAGTATGTTACAATTCATTTCTTGGTAACTTTCTTAGTTTCTATTTTCTGCAGGAGGAAATTACAGATGCACAAAGGCAGTTATCTGGAAGTTGCTTTTAATTTTAAAGGGGATCTGTTTTACCAAAACAGGTTATATGACAATCAGGTCTCAGCGTGTCCCCCCAACCCCCAATTCATGTGTTGACTCTTCACCCCTGAGGTGATGGTATTGGAACGCCCTTTGGGCGGTGGATGGGTTGAGAAAGTGAGGTCTCATGGATGGGATTCCTGCCTTTAGAAAAGCCCCACACCCACCTCCAGTGCAGATCCCTCTCCTCTCCTGGAGGACACAGTTAAGAGGAGACAATCTCTTACCAATAAGGAATTGTGCCCTCACCAGACACCAAGCCTCCAGAAACATGAGAAACAAATTCGGACTTTTTTATAAGCTACCTAGTCTATGGCATGTTGTTCTAGCAACCTAAACAGACTAAGAAACGTAAGGCAATCTTTTACTGTTACTAATAGTCAAGATGCTGAAGTTCCAAAACCATTTCCTTCTGTAATGACTTAAACCCCAAGTCTCCTCTGTGACCCTCACTCTCTTGTATTCCAATCTGTTACACTTTCTCACCGGGAAATCAAACCCGCAGCTACTGCTTGGAACTGCTCTGTCATGGGCCCAGGACCAAGAGAGGCTTCCTTCCGGAGTAAACATGGAGATCCACCAGTGTCCCTGTCATGGACATCATCAGCTGCACCAGCCCAAAGAATTGACCAGCCAAGACTGCCCCGCACAAAAGCCGGGAGGAGCCGCCGCCCCGCCACGCTGCTGCCTCCCTGCCCCGGTGGTCTCCTGCCGGTGTCACAGCTCAGACCCCCCAGGGCACCAGGGTGACCGCACAACACAGCTCCGGACCCCCAAGGGCGCCAGGGTGAGACACGACACAGCTCAAGACCCCCCGGGGGCGCCAGGATGACGACAGGACTCAGCTTCGTGTTCCAAGGACGCCCGGGGGATCACAGGGCAACTTCTTCTCCACCGCCGCCACAGCGAGCCCGCGGGTTCCAAGGCGAGCGCAGGGTTTGGGGTGGGCGCTCAGAGGACACTTAGCGGCACCAACGGCTCCAGCTCCCTCGCCAGCTCTCGCAGAGCCCAGGGACGAGCTCCAAGGTGTCGGCAGGACGGAGGCCAGCGCCAGCACCCCGCTCGGGCCGGGAAGGGCAATGACCAGCCTTCGGCGGCCTCACCTGCGGCTCCGAGGCCACGTCCGGCCGCCGCCCGCGCCCGCCTCGTCGCCATGGTTACAAGAAAGCCGGCCGGAAGGCACGCCCTCTCCGCCACTCTCGCGAGAGCCGGGCGGCGCCTCGCTTCCGGAACGCCCTCGCTTCCGGGCGCCTCACTTCCGGGCGCCGTCTCTCTTCCGCCTGCTGGGGTGAGGCCCGGCGGGCGCGGGTGCTGTTGGCGCGGCGGTGAGTCCCGGGCGGCGGCCCTCCTCCGCCTGCGGCTTCCTGCCCCGCCCGCGGCCCCTGCGCTCGCCGGCCGCCGCTCGCCTCCCCTGCTGCCGGCTCGGGTTGTCCGCCCCGCTCCCTGCTGTCATATCCCGTGTCCCCTCCTCTCCTGTCAGCTCCCAGTGTCCATTCCTCTCCGTTGTCATCTCCCTGCCCCTGTTGTTCCTTCCCTTGGCCGCCTCTGTCCTGCTGTTCTCTCCCCCGTAGTCCCCTCACTGGGTGGACTGGGCACTTACTCAGTCAAACCTGTCCAGTGTCACCTGTGCTTTTTCCTACAGAACAACTGCAGATGAGGAGGTCCCCGAGCTGAGCAACCCGGTGATGGCTGCCCCCTGGAGGAGAGTCATGCTGCTGCTTCTGGCCTCCCAGACCGTGGCCCTGGTGAGGTGCTTGGAAGCAGACGATGTCCCAGAAGAGTGGCTCCTTCTGCACGTGGTTCAGGGCCAGATAGGGGCCGGGAACTACAGCTACCTGAGGTTGAACCATGAGGGGAAGATCATCCTAAAGATGCAGAGCCTAAGAGGGGATGCGGACCTGTACGTGTCCGACAGCACCCTCCACCCCAGCTTCGATGACTACGAACTGCAGTCAGTCACCTGTGGCCAGGACGTGGTCTTCATACCAGCACACTTCCAGCGCCCTGTGGGGATAGGGATCTACGGACACCCGTCTCACCACGAGAGCGACTTTGAGATGAAGGTGTATTACGATAGAACAGTGGATCAGTACCCATTTGGCGAGGTGGCTTACTCCTCAGATGGCACAGACGCCAGTCAGAAGCATGCTTATGCTCCAGAAGAAGCCACACAAGAGGAGGAGTCCCTTCTCTGGACAATATTAATTAGCATTTTGAAACTGGTACTTGAAATTCTTTTCTGATTCCTTGAAAATACTCTGGAGCATAATACCCTTAATCCGTAAAGGTGATTGCAGTTTGCTGTGAACCTTGCTAATTTTACCTGGTTGAAATTCTGGTTACTTTTTCTAGATGAGGGATGGAAAAATAAAGCCATACACAGTTCCGTTACCTCAATTACCCCAAAAGTAGGAAAAGCAGGAAGCACAATATTTCTTTTAGAGACCGAAATTCCTATAAGAGGAATATGCTCAATAAAATAAGGTCCATTTTGGTTAGTCAGGTGACTAAAAAGATTATGATTATTGCAGTAACTTAGGTTCAGATAAAAGGAATCAAACCTTTCATGCATTTACAGATCAAATAAAAAAACTGATGACTTCATAATTTTACCCTAGACCTTATAAATGAAGTTCAATATACTAAGTTTTCAGGATGTACTAAAATCAAGTTGAAAATGCAATGATTTATTCATACTTCCCAGAGGATGGACTAAAGTCCAAGCCTATGCCCCAAATAGGATATGGTGACTTTCTATCCAAACAGGATTTCCTGGCAGGCAGATATTAGCAAATTTTTTGTTCCTATACCAGTTAATGACACTTCTAAATCAACCTGCACCTGCATAAATTTGCCATTTATCATTGTGAGCTATTAAAATTTGTTGGTTATGAAGTAACTTTGTTATACTACTTATGGTAGGCCAGAAATAATACCACAAAGTAGGAAAGGTCATAAAAAACAATACCAATTTTTCAGGCTAATGGAGGAAGAGTTAAAATATTTCAAATTAAGTTGCTAAATATTTCTGCTGAATTTTTAGAGAAAGCCACAGCACTCTGAGATGGAAATCTTTTGGAAGAAGAGCTCTTTCTCTACCTAGAATTAGTTTCAGGGGTAGCTAACAACAAAATGAATCAACTTGCAGATTTTAAGCTCATAGTTAATTTCAAAAAATCTTTTATTGGCATAAAAATGAAAATGTTTTAAATAAATTGGCACCAAATATTCCACTTTAGGGTATATACATAAGGGTCAAAAAACTATTTTATCCCTCTTTGCTGTTTTTTCCCCTTCTGCCCACTTTCCTGGGTGTTGGGGGGGCTCGCTGACAACAGTCACAAATCCAGCGACCTAGGAGAAAAATTGTTAGTTAATATAGAGTGGAATTTTATTTTTACAGGACTGAATATTAAACCATTTAAGCTCTCCTCCTTCCTTAGCCATCACTAAGTGGAAAGGACATTCCTTAGTTCCTTAAAGGAGGAAAACGAAAAGATCCCTTTCGATAATCAGTGTAACCGATGCTGTGTGTAAGCCGGGGGGGGGGGGGGGGGGTGCTATACAATGATACGGACCTTTAAAAAATTATAATCCTTCCTGAAATTCAAATACTATCTTACTTTAAAAGCTCAATAATACAAATCCCAACATAAAACCTGTTACTGAAGCTGGCTGTTTTCAGCCTTCTCATGTCCTCTATGATGACACAGCACTTTAAAACTTCAACTTTTAAACTGGACTACATACTTGATTTGAATTACTACAGAACTTTAACTATTTTAAGTTGCTTGCTTCTAAATGATTCCCAGGAAACTAGTTCTAGGCATATATTTTATAGAGTATTATACAGTGTTAACTATGCAAATAAGTTCTAAAATTACACAATTATCTGTGTAATGATTTAGTCCAATTACTGTGATTTACTCTTTGATTCTGTGTTCATTCTAAAGTTATCTGGAATTGTCATGATGCCTCAGTTCATGGAAATATGTTCTAATATGTATAAAGGTGAAATTAAGTTTCTAAGTAGATAATGTATAAAAAATAAAATGAAAGCATTGAAACAGACTGATGTTCTGTTACTTCAGCTATTTTGGTAGGAAAACCCAAGCTCATTCTATACATTGAACTATACTTCCAAGATGTAAGGCTTAGCAGTGGCCTCCGGACATCTCATTTGCCCTTTAGTTGTATTTATCTACGGATGAAAAGCAGGTAGACATGAACTGGGGGACTGCAGCTCAATCATGTGTGAACAGAAGGATCTACAGGCTAAGTCTTCATGTCATTGTTTATGCAGCCTTAAAAAGAGAAATACTGGGAGAGTCTCATCTTTACCTGATGGAATAGCACCAAGGCCCACACAAAAAGTATGATAACCTCTGTCACACACATCACAGAACATCATTTCTTCTTCATGGTGGGGCTGTCCACATATAATGCAAGTCTTACATTCCATGCACTGCCATGGGTAGGTCTTAATCATAGAAACAAGCTCCATGCTCATATCCAGGCAAGAAGGGTGGCCTAAACCAAAACCAGCATTAGCAGTATTTCACAAAAGAAGCTTGAACTTATGTCATATAACATACTAGCTTGCTTTAGGACTTGCCAAGAATGGCTACAATTCTTAATCACCAAAGACATGAAAATGCAATGTAGAAGAAACACAAGGACTGTCTACACCTCACAAGATGATGCTTTGGTGGGAGAGTCTGGCTGACAACTCTAAACTCTGTTTTTTGAGGCAACAAAGAGGACGGGGTTAAAAATCTTAGAAGATGTCTCCATACTTACCACTGTTATCACACTGGGAGCAGTGTATAAGTGATTCAGCCTTTCCTTTCTTGTTGGACTCCTTACCCTTCAGACAAATTCCACATAGAGCATTGGGAATGACCTTTGGCTGGAAGGGTAGAAGAGGGCTATAAATTCATGCCAGAAGAGCTTACTATGGGTTCAAAAGGAATTCTGTTACTTTATTACCTTATCTCTACTTTTGGTAACTTACTTTTTGAAAGACATAAAGGCATGAGTCTGCTTATATCAGCCTACAGATGAAAGCCTTACAATTCATTTTAAAATTTGGTAAACATAATGGTCACTTGTTAAGATTAAATGTAGCATTCTATACTCCCTACATGCACAGTTTGATCTGAACCCAAAGGAAAAATGAAATACAATGTCAAATGTCACTACTAAATGGAAGAGAAAATCCAAGTTACCAACTGATCATCACATGAAACTTAAGCCTAAGTTTTAAGCAGCTTCTATATTGACTTTGTTTAAAATCTTTTTTTCCAAAGTTGTAAAACTGGATCTTTAAAATCTAAGTTAAAAAACCAATGCTTTAACATTTTAATTTAAACATGCCTCATTCGCACATGATCATATGCGTAAATGTTTATGGAAAAGTGAGTTGTGTGGTCATTCTCTCAGCATACCTAAATTAGAAGATCGTATGCTAAAGAACAAAGGCATTCACTCATGAGATATAAATCGTCCTAAGGAAAAGTAAGTTTTCAGACAAAAAAAATTATAGTCACATAAAAAATACACAAACACTCTTATATTTGGGTACAACTCATCTTTCAGATTAAAAAATTTGGCAACACATGGAAAGAACAAAGGAAAAGGGTTCCCTATACCTCAAACTACCAGGGCAGGAAGGGTAGCTGAGCATCACAACCCTGAGCTACAGTGACACTCATTCAAGCTGGAGGAACACGAAAATAACTGGTGGAAAAGAGAGAGGAAGTGGGGGCCAAGAATGAGATGGGGGCAGGGCATGTGATGAGCTGGGAGGGAAATTATTATAAGTAGAATTGTTACATTTCTGCTTTACCCCAATATAGCCAAGCATGTCTTATATATTCCTTTCCTAAATTACTGTGCCCAAAGAGGAATCTAAACAAAAAAAGTTTGTATAAAGTAGTCCAGCTTTGAAATGTCTCATTGCCACCTTCCTATCCTTTTAGGCCTAAAGAATTTTTTCTTAATTCTTTCTTTTAGGTTTTCATTTTTTAAGTTATCTTTCTTTGCAAAAGATGACAGAGGCATTCAAAAAGAATTTTTGGCTTATTTATTTAAAAAAGGCAACCTTATACATAAATATGATAAAACAACTCTAAACAATCACAAATGTCTCTACAAAATAATAAATATCATGGAAGTTAAACATACATATAAAATGTCACTGTTGACTATGCTACATCTCCTATGTGTGTATCTTTATACCCTGCTCCCCCCAACAAAAGGAGAGTCACATGCTCCAACCTTAAGTCGTGTAGTGCAGTCACCTTCCACGGCTGCTGCTACACACACACTGAGCTCTGGCTGTGTGCTCCTCCACCTCATAAACATGGCTAGAAGTACACTTCTACGATCCAAATTCAGGTTGAGCTACGATCAAACCTGCAACTGCCGTAACAATATACAGCAAGAAAGCTACCTCTCAATCCACCAAAACTAGGAAATCTTTTTTGGTTATTGTGCCTGTACTAAAAGTAAAAGATACATGTATTTTATACTTGTAGTTTAAATACTGGCATAGTAAGTACTCTAATACCTTTCACTAAAATCAGGGAAGTAACCACAATATTAAATTCTAAAAGGAGAACTCCTCATTGGAGATCCTTTACAAAACAAAAGTCAAAAAGAATAAAACACAAGGCTAGTCATTCACATTCTAGAGCAAGTTCTACAATCATTAAAATATACAGAAATGCCTGTGATAAAAGGGATACTAAGGAAACTCTAGGCTTACTTCTATGCTCAAATCATAACGCTTTGTTAAACCACTCTCAATTCTTCTTACCAACAGTCTTCCTGTTGATGAAAAGAGGGAGAGACAGAAGAGGAGGGGGAGAGAAGAGCGTCCTAGCATGTTCTACAATACTGCTGCAGCACAACGCACAAAGCACTCTGTGTGCATCAGCAACTGGGCTCTAGGAAGCCACAGGGCCCACATCGAGGACCTCGAAGGCCAAGGAGCCATCGCAGCTGGGGGAAGCTGGCTGTCTCTCACGGACTGCAGAGTGGAGGAAGGAAGGAGGGAAATACTATGCAGAACTCCCCTGAAGATCAATGGACAGAACCCTATGTGTATCTGAGAGACACTGTCTTCTACTTCAAAGAACTAAAACAACACCCAAATTTCACTGATGACAACTGAAACACTCATCCAAATTGTTCTCAGCACCTCAAATAAAAGGCTCACAGACACTACTCTCCTTGAAAAACAGCCAAAGATAGGCAAGACCTTTATGGTAGCACTAATATAGGATAGATTGTAATTATACACTAATAGGCCTAAATCCTAGTAATTATGCTTTAACTTCAGGTTAATGTAACCTAAACAATACTGTCCTACAAACTACGGGTAAGCACTAGTGAATCTTTATATTAAGCAAGATATCAGATACATTATCATCTCCATAACTTCCCTGTGTGTATGTGAGCTTCAGCTTGAAGTACCCTAATACTTAGGCACATCTTGGCTTATTAACACTTTTCATAGACAGGTTAATTTTTAATAAACATGTTCACATTAATGTACAATGTCTATATACTGGCTGTTCCCACCTTTGAAATACCTGAAACATTTTTTGGTAAAAAAAAGACGTACACAGAAGACTATAAAATGTGTATTTTGCATATCAGACTCCCTTGAGTATTATTAATTTGGGTTACTCTATATGATTTCTTATTATATCAAGGACAATGTGGACAGTTCTTCATTTTCAGTCTCTACTTTAAAACATCTATTTCAATATTCTCTTTTTTAACCCATGATCAAACAGGCTACTGTTTGAAAGATCTACTTAAACCTGAAGAGCCGCCTTGACAGCAAGCTGAGCCACCTCTCCCAACTGAAGCTCTCAGACCAGCGCACACTTGCCTGTGCAGCTTCAGCTTCAGAAGTTTAATCTTTGGAGTTCATCTGCTTTCAATTATTAAGAATTAACTTATATCTTTAGTTTAAAAAACTTAGATAAGTTATATATATAAAAACAAGTACAAAAATCACATAGCTGCAGCCTATCGAAGCCATCCTCGGAAGGCAATCCTTGCTGAATGAAGCTTAAATTCGCTTGTCATGGGCTGCAAAGACATGTATTTCTAAACTGACTAACATAAAGGCGTTTTTCTAATAAAATATGGAATATGCTAACTTGTTAGATATTTTTAGCTACAGGAAAAGGCAAATGAACTGTTACAAAGTGCTCTGGTTGAGGGAAGACGAACAGCTCACTTCACTTGTTCTCACGGCTCACTGACCACAACCCCACTGCTGACGCACAGCGAGGGCACAATTTCACTTGGCAAAACTTTTCTTATCACCTTTCTTAAAACCTTCCTTCAATCCACCTTCATAAGTCATAACAGAATGCAAACTCCAACACATGCCAAGCCAAAAGAACCATGTACTTCACCATCCAACTTAAAACTGTATCCCTAATTCTATTTCTTTTATGATACTCTTAAATCCCTATATACAGATAAGGCGACTCACCTCTCATCTAACCTTTGGAAGGGGACAGACAGAAACAAGGAAACATTAATAATAATAGTTGCTGAAAACCTACTACCTTACTCTGAGAATAATGAGATCACAAACTTAACAAGTATGTTTCAAAGCTTGTCATAAAATTACACCGACTATTTTGCCAAGGTTATCCTAAAAATCAGCATAATGTAAATAATAGGTTTTACTATTTTCTATCCCAGAGTTAGATAATTTGGCAGATGGATCCAAAAACCCTTAGATTAAACCCACATCTTTCTTACTGAAGGCACTACAGAAACACAAGCTAGCGTGACAGTGTGTCCACCCACACTTCACAGCTGGGCAGGCGTAGCCACATCAACTGCGAGGACATTTAATGTACCAGATGATTATGACCTTTACTCTGAGGAAAGAAAGTATAAAGTTCTCCGTATGAAGTAAAGTTTTAAAAACTCATACTTGCCTGGTTATTAATTAAAAGGAAAAAGACTCATCAATTGGACACATCTAGAGAAGAGAAGCTAAACCGTAGCCAAAAGTGACAGGAAAGCCACCAGGAAGTAAAGCAAAAGGAAGCGCAGACAGGCACACAGCACAGGACAGCCAGTGAGGTTGGCAAGCAGGAGCTCCAGGAGCGCCCGCCAGCGCGGCTCAGAGTTAACACGTCAGGGAGAGAGGCTGGTCAGTAAAGAGGCTCAGTCAGGGGCTTTTTTCTTCTACCTTGTACCCAGGAACTGATTTGGACAAAACAGAGCGCTTGGAGCCGTCTTTTCTTGGCGTGGCAGCTTTGTCTTTCGATCTCTGTCTTCCCGGGAAGGCGTCCTCCTGGCTGTCCGGGGGGCTTTCCCCTTCAGACACGTTGCCCGAGGAGCTGTCCTGGAGCACAGGAGGCAAACCACAGGTTCCTTGCAGTTAAGACAGACTCGAGCCAGAGAGTTTAAGACTATGGAAAGCATTAAGTCTCACAGGTACATCGTTTGAAAAATATAAAGGTCACTCTTAATATAGGAAATATGCTTCCAGTAGAGACTAAAATAAGTCACTTTAAAAATTACCCTTCTATAGCTGGGCGTGGTGGCACACATTTGTAATCCCAGTACTTGGGAAGCTGAGACAGGAAGATCAGGGTTCAAGGCCAGCCTCAGCTACTTAGTGAGGCCCTCCGCAATTTAGTGAGATCCTGTTTCAAAAAAAGGAATAAGCCAGGCATGGTGGCGCATGCTTGTAATCCCAGCATTTGGGAGGCTGAAACCAAAGGATCCGGGTTCACGGCCAGCCTCAGCTACATAGTGAGGCACTCCGCAACTTAGTGAGACCTGGTTTCAAAATAAAGAATAAAAAAATAGGGCTGGGGGTGTAGCTCGGAGGTAGAATGCCCCTGGGCTCAATCCCCAGTACCACAAAAAAAAAAAAAAAGGAATAAAATAGGGGATGTAGCTCAGAGGTTGAATGTCCCTGAGTTCAATTCCCAGTACCGCCAAAAAAAAAAAAAAAAAATTATCCTTCTAAGCCAGGCCTGGTGGCACACACCTGTAATCTCAGTACGTGGGAGGCGAAGACAGAATAATCACAGGTTTGAGGACAGCCTCAACTAGTAGTAAGACTCTCATCAACCTAGCGAGAATCTGTTTCAAAGTAAAAATCAAAAAATAGAGCTGGGAGTAGAGCTTGGAGGTAGAATGTTCCTGGGTTCAATCCCCAATGCCACAAACAAAAAAAGAAAGAAAAAATTCCCTTCTTATTAATACAATATGGTCTAAAGCTAAATCCATTTATACCTGTCAGTATCTGTTTCAATTTTACTTTCTGACCTAGGTCA
This sequence comes from Graphiurus murinus, assembly GCA_004027655.1. Classification (NCBI taxonomy): domain Eukaryota; kingdom Metazoa; phylum Chordata; class Mammalia; order Rodentia; family Gliridae; genus Graphiurus; species Graphiurus murinus. The sequence continues at coordinate 39,943 of PVLC010006053.1, forward strand.
AGAAGATCAGAATCATCTACTTCATCTATTATTATACTATACAGAACTTCAACACCACTTTTTGGGTTTTGTTTGTTCCTTGAGGTACTGGGGATTAATCCCAGGGGCCTCGTATTACTGAGCTATACCCCTCAGTCCTATTTTATTTTTTTATCACTAAGTCACCATTCGCTGGCCTTGAACCTGCAACCTTCCTGTTTACTGAGTAACAAAGGGCGTGAAGAAAGCCCTTCAGCTGGCCCAATGGCACCCCTGTAGTCCTGTGCTGGGGAGGGTGACACAGGAAGACTGCAGATTCTAGGCCAGCCTCAGGTACTTAAGGAGACCCTGTTTCAAAATAAATAAAGAGGACTGGGGGTAGCTGGGCGTGGTGGCACACGCTTGTAATCCCAGTACTTGGGAGGCTGAGACCAGAGGATCTGGGTTCACAGCCAGCTTCTGCTGCTTAGTGAGGCCCTCCACAACTTAGTGAGATCCTGTTTCAAATAAAGAATAAAAAATAGGGTTGGGGGTATAGCTTAGAGGTAGAATGCCCCTGAGTTCCATCCCCAGTACCATAAAAAAAATAAAAATAAAAAAGGGCTGGGGGTGTGGCTCAAGAGGTAGAATGACCCTGGGTTCATTCCCTGGTAACACACACACACACACACACACACAAAAACGTGTTTTGATACAGTTAAATTATGCAGGGCTTATATTCCCCACAATCTATAATAGTACCTAACATATTTCACATGTTCAAAGTGAAAGACCTTCAACATATGATCATTTATTTCATTTTTTAACTTAATTTCTAATTAAAATAATAATTTTCTGTTCCTATAAATCTTGAAAATTATAAACATAAAAATTAGGCTACCCAGCCTAAAATATGCCCTGAGAAAGAACAGGGTCATGAATACGTCTCCTTGATCTTGATTCTGGGTGCTTCTATCCGGCACTGCCCAGACGCCCTCTAGCACACACCGGCACGTGCGCCCACAAGCTTTAAAACACGGCGCTGACTTACAGTGCGTGCGTGCATGCAGGCTGTGATGTTTTTGTAAAGCATTATGTGCTTTCTATGGCAAATGCTTGAGCTGCATTTCTACCTATAAATGTTACATAACATCTGTCACTCACTGGACTAAAATGTATTCCTAATTTCCACTCTGAGAAATACTTTAAACACTCAAATCAACTTTTTTTGTATGTGTGGTACTGGGAGAATTGAACCCAAAAGCATTCTGCCTCCAACCTATGCCCAGCCCTTTTTCTTTTTCCTTTTTTTTTAAATTTTGAAACAGGGTCTTGCTAAGTTGCTGAGGTTAGTCTCAAACCTGCAATCTTCCTGTCACAGCCTCCCAAGTACTGGGATTAAAGGCATGACCACTGCACGAGGCTACCAATTTTTTTCTAATTAAATTGTGCCAGCATCTAATTAAGGCCATAGGATAAATTTTTAGCAAATTTGCTGGGTCAAAGTCTATGCAAGTTAAAAACTCTTGGCCTGTTGTCATACCAAGACAACAAAAATGCTTTCCCAAAATGGAAGCTACCTCCCACTTCCGCATGTCTCTGAGCTCGTTGCAGCACCCCTCCTAGCCGCACGGCCGGAGGCAAGTCCATCATCACTGCAAGCGCGGCCTCATTTCACCTAACTGAGTAACCACGTGTGTTTTAGAAGTTGGTGACAGGGAATACGGCATTCAAAGGTAGCATGTTCTCAGGTTCATGCCGGCTGTGTGAAGAGTGATAAAGCAAAGTACTCAAAGTGCACTTCTAAAGAAAATCAGCCTTGTGTCATCGCAGGATCAAAGCCCTCGACACCGAGTTGCTGCTCTGCTTTGTATCTGGAGAGCACCAACTTCCCGCTGTCTGGGAACTGCAGTTGCTACAAAAGAGCCATGCATGAAAACCTGGCCAATGGCATGACATGAGGTAAACGCAATATTTTCACAGGAAACCTAAGATTTAGCAATAGAACACAAGTTAATGTTCTCTCTCAACCCAATAAAAATATATTCCTCTGTGGCAAAAGATCAGTGTGTTTTGTTCAATATTTAAAACTATACAGACAGCAATTTGGGTTAAAAAAAAATAGTAGCAGAGCATGACAGTACATGCCCGTAATTCAGCACTTGGAAGGCTGAGACAGGAGGATTGCAGGTTCAAGCAACTTAGCAAGACCCTGTTTTAAAATAAAAAATTAAACAGGGCTGGTGGTGTAGCTCGGAGAAAGAATGCCCCTGGTCCAACCCCCAGTACCAAACTCTCCCCTGAAAAAAAAGATAGTAGACTAATGTTTGGTTCCCCTACCTAATCTGCTTATAACAACAAATGACCACTTCTGAAGATAAAATTTACCTGAGACCAGGGAAAGTCTGTTTCTATCAATACACACAATTTTCTTGATGAAAGCTTTCTGGAAGCTTTTTCAACATTCTTAAATTTAAAAAAAAAAGTGTGAGCTGGGCATGGTGGGATACCATGTAATCCCAGCACTTGAGAGGCAGAAACAGGAGGAACACAGCCTCAGCAACTTACACCCTGTTTCTAAATAAAAAATAAATAGGGCTGGGAGAGTACCTCAAAAGTAGAATACCCCCGAGTTCAATCCCCAGTACCACCAAAAAAAAAAATGTTGCAGCACAGTTCGATTCAACATTCCAGAAAAGCAATTAGCAAACATTCAGAAAAAGGAAATGCTTCCTCCTAAAGATAAACACTCCTACCGAAGTGCCTTTATTTTTCCGCTTCTCCTCAGTCCGACCATCTTCGGCATCGTCTGAGTCACCATCACTGTCAAGTGCAGGGAGCTCAGGGTCCAAGGGGGGCTCGTAGAGGGCTGTGTTCAGCGGCAAGTACCGCAGCTCGTCTGGTGAGTACCTATACGCAGAGAGGTTGCTTTCACTTTCCCTTTACTATTAATTACAAATAGACCAATCTATAGCTGCAAAACTGACTTTGAACTTCTCAATCACAAATACTTTAGAAAAAATCAAGAGATAATTTTTCATTTGGTCATTATGGAGGGAATAATAAATTTAAAAACCTGAATATTTTTTCACCAGATCAACCACCAGATGCAGAATATGCATTTTCTTATCATTGGAAGACAATTTGGGGCACAGTGGCACACACCAGTAATCACATCTACTCTGGAGGCTGAGGCAGGAAGATTGCAAGTTTGAGGCCAGCCTCAGGAAGTTAGTAAGACCCTGTCTCAAAATAAAAGATAAAAATAAATACGGCTGGGGATGTAGTTTAAATGGCAGAGCATCACTGGGTTCAATTCCCAGTACCAAAAAAAAAAAAAAAAAGATAACTCTTCTCCCTTTCACTCAACCCAATAGAGAAAAAAAATAGATAAAATGTCTGCAGACAGAATAAACCCTGGCAAGAGCAGAGCCGTGACAGAGTGGAGCACAGGAGCACCCGGCCCACAGCCACACGGCCGCTCAGATCCACCTCCGCCCTGCCCCCAGCAGGCTTGCGGCTCTGGCTGACCGTACTTAAGATAGAATTTAAGGAACAACTCTCAATAACAAATTAGGCTAAATCCATCTGTGAGGCATGTGTTCTAACATCGAATCCTCTCTTCTGTCTGAAGCTAGACAGGCTGTCCCTTCCCCAAGGGCAGACAGCACACAGGCAGCTGACAACTGTGGGGACTCCTCCATTTAGTCTTCAGGAGAGACTGGACCAGCTACTCCGTCAGCTCAACATCGCACCAAAAAGCAAAAGGTTTGGCAGACTGGCATATGACTTAATAATTCACTGACCAAAAAATGTAAAAATAAAAACTTCTGTCCAAGATTTAAATGTGACTTTCAAATAGTAAGTATGATTCTATTTTAAATTCTATTCTCTAAAAAATATTGTCTGTTTTAAAAAACAAAGTTTGAAGATGAAGGAAAAGCTGACATTTTGAAACAAAACAGAGCCCGGTTTCTTTTTTCTTTTTCTTTCCCTTCTTACATTCAGACGGCGAACAGGAGCTTGCAGCCCTTGCGGCACAGCTTTGAGAAGCAGCAGCCAGGTCAGTAATGTGGCACGTGGTGGGCACCCTGCACTCTGCATCAGAGCTTCTCAAACTCTCCCTGCACAGGATCACGGGGCATCATTAAGATGCAGGCTCCAGGCAGTGGATCTGGAGCTGTGCCTGAGAGTCTGCATCTCCAACAGGCTTCTGAGTGACACCAGTGCTGCTGGACCACGGGCCGTCCTGGAGCACCGAGGTGCTGACTGTGACACACCGCCACGGGCTGGACAGCGACGTGAGCCCTCCAGGCTCCGACAGCAAGGGTGCTTTTCACCACCAAACCAGAGAAGCTAACACAAACAGGTTCCACAGGACATCTTGTGGTGATATTTATAAACCCCAAATTGTTAGGAGGCACGTACGTAAGGCTCTGAAACCCATGGTAACTAAAACTAGAGGCATACCTCTTGTAATATTCCTGGAACTGCCCAGGGATGAGCGCCACTGGATAAGAACTGACCCTCGTCCGCTCTGTCGGCAACACTTTGTACTTCCCTTGAGGAACCTGGATGACCTGTGTCAACAGAGAGAAATGCGAAGCTGATTCCATACCTATGGGAATGTGGGCTCTAGGAAAAGCAGTTCGTGTGTGGACATGCCCCACCCCACAAAAGAGCTGTAGTGTAACTGGCACTGGGAGCCCACCTACGGGGACAGCTGGGGCTTTCCAATTCTACAAGTGATCCACTTGCCTGCCTGTTCACTGGCAACAATTTCTGAGGAAAGGCAGTATAGCCCTTGCTGATCACTACCGCAGTGAGCTAGGCACCTTCTAAGGCCTCTCTGTAACTCAACTTCTTACTCTATAAAATGGAGACGGCACTAGTTCCAACCGCACACGAACGGTTCCTGTGAGAACTGGATAAATCTGGAAATCTCTCACAACCACCCTGGGATGCACAGCAAGCATAACATATAGCTATTCATAATTTCCTTGAGCAGCATATCAACCACAAAGCAAAAGAAACCACGCACGCACGCGCACACACACAAACAGCATTATTCAGCACATCACTGAAAATATATCTTAATTTCTGGTGAGGCAAAGGACACAGAGCTGGTATCAAAAAAACACAAAAATGCCAATACAGGGGTGAGGAGCAGCGTGCAGCGCTAAGTGGTGAGCTAGTTCAGGGACTGCTAGTCTGAGTCAGCCTACGTGTGTCTGTAAGTCAAAGTAAGCTCTCCGCTCTTCCATGCGCTCCCGGTTTAAGTTGCTGTTGAACTCAGCAGCCTTCTTGGCAGCTTTCTTAATGTACTCAGGCACTTTGCTGGCTTCAACCTTCTGAGTATTCTGCTGCTGCATTTGCTGAAATAAAAATATCCCATTGGAAGTCACAAATAACTCTGCAAAATGTCATTCCTCCCAAGCCAAGTAAAAGATGCCAATCAGCTCAGTTACTTACAGAATACTCTTTATAGTGATCAGTAATTCGCTGACGTTCTTTTTCTTGTAGAATAACAGAATATTCCGCATGCTTGGCTGGATATTCTTTTATCATTAAATCAATTACTTCATCACTGCGCAACGCAGTTAAACCTATTTTAGACAAAAAAGGGGGGGGCAAAGATCATCTTTTAAGATGATTAGCTTCTCCTTCAAACTCTATTTAAGAGGCTTTAAAATATTGGAAGCAAAGTATTCTAATACGTTTGAAAATAATAAAACTTAATATTCATGATAAAAGTCAAGCCATTAAAAAGAGAGATTATCTTGTAAAGAAATCAATTCTTCAACCAAATGAGTTCCTCTGAGAATCTATGTAAATTGCAAACATATATCCCTTTACTCAGAAACAATTGTTAAATAATCATGTACACTAACCACTAACAAATAACAAAGAATGCGAGATGTATGGAAAAGTATAAGGTTTTTCAATATACTGTATTTCATGGTCTTCAAATCCCATACACTAGATATAATACAATCAATTTAAATTCCAAAAATAATCATCAGTGTACACATCCTGTCTATAATTTTCAAAAATGAAGTAGACAATTTAGTGTAAAGTTGAACTTATCTTACTAATCTTGTACAATATTTAGGAAAGAAAATAAACACTCATCTATTATCACCTGTAAGTGCTCAGCCTAAGAAATTCACACTAAGGGCTGTATTACCTAGAGTGCACTGAGTTTCTGTAATGACATTCAGCTCTCTCAGGTAGAGTTTTTCCTTGTGAGACAAATCTCGTCGCTCTAAATCTCCAAAAAAAAGGACAAAAAGACTATTAAAAATAGTAAAATGGTATGCATTTGTGAAACGTTTTGTTTATTTGTTTTTTCTTGTTACTGGGGGCATTCTACCTCCAAGCTACACCCTCTGCCCTTTTTATTTTTTATTTTGAAACAAGGTCTCACTAAGTTGCTGAGGGTCTCACTAAGTTTCTGAGGCTAGCTTCAAATCTCACTGTCTCAGCCTCCTAAGTACTGGGATTACAGGCATGCACCATCACACCTGCATTGCAGAACTTTTAAAAGCTTTAAAAAACTCTATTTGTAAAACCACTCCATATTTACATATTCCAAGTATTATTAAGGGAACTACATGGTTCAAGAAACAAAGGTCAGAATAAAACTGAAAATAGAGTAATTCAAAGCAAGCAGGCAAACATAAATGCTTTTATTAACACAATTCATCAGAAACAGACTTTCTTACATTAATATTCCTAAGGCCAAGAAACAATGAAAAAGAACCCAAACCTTTTGTCTATAAAATGATTTTTTTTCTGAAAGTTTGCCCACAAAATTAACCTTTCTTGTGCTGCCTTTAAATCGGCTTATGAGATACAAGACTATATCAATAATGGACAGATGCTAAAGGACAGAACTAATGGAAAGTCAGCAAGCACAAGATATAACCACAGGAGGCCAGAGACAGAGCTTGGTGGTGGAGTGCTTGCCTCGCTTGCATGAGGCCCTGGGCTAGTCACTGCAGGGAGACAGGATTTTACACATATTATAAGTAACTCAAACTCAAGAATTCAGAAGTTGACAGTCTGTTGTAAAAAGTTACTATTAGTTAAAACTAAACGTAATCTATTACACAAAATAAGACTTAAGTACCTGGGTATTTCCGTTTAAAGGAGGTCACACCCAAATATTCACTGACTTGTTCTTGAAGCATATAGTACTCTCCTGTTTCATCAGGTGGCCATTTGTACTCTATCAAGTTTTCTGCTGGGTAGTAACTGAAGCTAAGTAGAGAAATACATATCATGCCTTAAATGTAGCTTTTGCCAAATTTTAATTGCTCTTATTTTTCAGCACATTTTGAAATCTATTTCAAGTATTTAAGTTCTTTGTTGTGACTTGATTCATGTTTATAAAAAAAAAAAAAAAAAAATTACAAGCCTAGCATGGTGACACACACTTGTAACCCCAGTTTTAAGGAGGCTGAGACAGGAGGATCGTAGGTTCGCGGCCAGCCTCAGCTACTTAGTGAGGCCCTCTGCAACTTACTGAGACCCTGTTTCAAAATAAAGAATAAAAAATAGGGCTGGGATTGTAGCTCAGAGGTAGAATGCCCCTGGGTTCAATCCCCGGTTTTGCAAAAAAAAAATTATAAAAAAAAATCATCTGGCTATCACAACAAAAAACACATTGAAAATAACATTTTACTACAAGTATTTCAACCACAGAAGGTAAAAGATAAGCAACTTCTGATTCTTGTCTGCTATTCTGAGTGAAACAGCTGAGAAAGCAGAACTCTAAAGATCTATTTCTCAATAAACTGAAATATAAATCATAATTATTTCTTCTCATACATACTCCAAAAATCCAGAAGCGAAGAATGAATCTGGTTTGAAGGTGTATTACAGTCGCTCTTTTTTTTTTTTTTTTTGCGGTACTGGGGATTGAACTCGGGGCATTCTACCTCTGAGCTACACCCCCAGCCCTATTTTTTATTCTTTATTTTGAAACTGAGTCTCACTAAGTTGCGGAGTGCCTCAACTAGGTCACTAGGTAGCTGAGGCTGGCCGCGAACCCGGATCCTCCGGTCTCAGCCTCCCGAATGCTGGGATTACAAGCATGCGCCACCACGCCCGGCTTACAGTCGCTCTTAATCCTGACTAGCAAAGAGTATAGATTTCAGGATCTGGGCCACTCTGACTTCCAAATCAGAGGCAGGAATGCCACACAATTTACATGCACTCATGCTTTTAAAATTAACTTATGAAAACAATGTTCCCAGTACTGACGCTGGGAACTGGATGTCCACACATGAAGTATGAAACTGAACCCTACCTCCTATCAAACATAAAAATTACTCAAAATAAATCAACAACCCAGACATAAGAGCTAACTCAAAAACTCCCATTTGGCAATGGTTTCTTATATAAGACACCAAAAGCACAAATTACAAAAGGAAAAAAGTAAATAATTTGAACGTGATTAAAACAAAGCGTCATGCATCAAAGAACATCATCAACGGTAAAACATCAACCCAGAGAGTGGGAGAAAATACTTATAAATCACATATCTGATATGGAATCAGTACTCAGAATATATAAAGAACTCCTCCAACTCAACAACAGATAAGTAAATAAAATAAAATAAAAAATGTGAAAGTAATATTTCTTCAGACACATCTGGCCGGCCAATAAGTTCTCGAAAAGATAAGTACTTGCATTACGGAAATGCAAACCAAAATCATGATATCACTCAACAATTTTAGGATGATTACCAAAAAAGCAGAAAGCAACAAAGTTAAAAAGATGTGAAGAAACTGGAAACTTTGTACTGCTGGTGGGAATGTAAGCTGGCATAGCCACTGTGGAAATGCGTGGCACAGAATTACCGTGTGATCCAGTCATCCCTTCCTTGGTGTACACCAAGGAATTGCCAACAAGGACTCTGAAGGCATTTACACCAGTCAAAGGATGGAAAGACCCCCGCATCCACGACATATGAGTGGCTAAATAAAACGTGGCATGTGCACAGGATGACTCCACATGGAAGAACCCCCACAACACCCTGCTAAGTGAAAAAGCCACACAGGAAAGCAGAACTTACATGGCTCCACCGCTGGGAGGAGCCCAGAGTCATCCAACTCAGAGAGACAGAAAGCAGGATGGTGCCGGAAGGAGGGAGGGATGGCCGTTATGGCCTGGCCCCAGAGTATGAAGTGCTTTTGGAGATGTGTGACGGTGATCACTGCACAACCTCGTGAGTGTAACTAAAACCATTAAAATGCACCTGAACAAAAGCTACAGTGCTGAGTTTTTCTATAGATTTTACCTTTTCTTTTGTGTGTGTGTGTTTGTGGTACTGGGGATGTAACTCAGGCATTCTACCTCTGAGCTACACCCTCGGCCCAATTTTTTTTTTATTTTGAAACAGGGTTTCACTAAGTTGCAGAGGGCCTCACTAAATTGCTGAGGCTGGCCACAAACCTACAATCCTCCTGTCTCAGCTTCCCAAGTACTGGGATTACAAACGTGCACCACCACAACCAAAATTTATTTTTTAAAATTGCATTCAGTAGCAAGACCAACTTTGATGTCCCACTGTAAGACAAGAAGAAAACATTCTACAATTTTGAATAGCTGTCTTTACCAGGGCTAAAGGCAGGAGAGAGAGTAAGAAGGAACTAATGCAGAGGAGAGAAACAGATCACAGAAAAAATTAAGCAGTAAAATGACAGTACCCAAGATCCTGACTTGAAGTCTCACAACTCCTGGAGCTATCTCCTGAGCCCATTCTCCGTCTTTTGGATGGCTGGGTCCCATCATTTGAATTATCTTCATTATCATCCTATACATTTAAAAAGATACAAAAACAATTAGAGAAATAAGAGAATGAATAATAAACAAGTAAATTATTACTTCTCAGACTTGCTGGGACAACTACACTAATATTAAAATTAAAAGGAAAAGGGACTAAGAATTTGACAAAAGCAAGACCTGAAACAAAACTAAGAACTGATCTCTGTCTAAGCAAAATAAGAAAATTTTCAATTAACCTTTAAATCTAAGTCTACTTACTTACCAATCATGGCTAAAATGACATCTGCTTTTTTTTTTTTTTGCGGTACTGGGGATGGAACCTGGGAGCATCCTACCTCCGAGCTACAGCCTCAGCCTTATTTTTTTATTCTTTATTTGGAAACAGGGTCTCACTAAGTTGCAGAGGGCCTCACTAAGCAGCTAAGGCTGGCCTCGAACCCGGATCCTCCAGTCTCAGCCTCCCAAATGCTGGGAATACAAGCGTGTGCCACCATGCCCGGCTTGACTTCTGCTTTTAATAAATGTATAACACTGCTACATTGCTCTAAAATGAAAGCAAACCCTCCTACCTAAGCTGGGGGAAAAAAATGTATGGATCACTTATAGCATTTAACTCAGAACTGGTTCATAAGACCATTCTAACTGACAACTCTAGGTACCTACATCCTTGTGAAAAAGAAACACAGAGAACTAAAAAGAGGTTACCAACCCGAACCACTTTTCTATGCAAAAACTCAGCAAAAATATACTCTAATAAGCATCATCAACTTACAACACAGGGATATACACACACCCAAACTGGAGCCTCTATTAATTAAACAAATATAAGTATATACTGGTGGGTGGGGGACATGGGGATTGAACCCAAGGGCCTCCTACCACTGCAATATACTATACTAATAAAGGCTGGCCCTTTTTATTAGTAGTACTGGGGATAGAACCCAGAGTCATTCTACCTCCAAGCTACATCCCCAGCCCTTTTTTTTTTAAAGGGTCTTGCTGAGTTACCAGGTACCAGCTTGGAACCTGTAAACTTCCTGTCCCATCCTTTTAAGTGCTGGGATTATGGGAGTACACCACCACACCCAGGTATGTACTATATATATAGCATGTATGTGTGTATATACGTACATGCACATATATGTGTGTGTGTGTGTGTGTGTGTGTGTGTGCAATCCACTATAGGAAAAGAATAACAAGGCTGTAAGTTAAACCAATCCATCAAGGAAAGTAATAAGGTTATCTGACATTAGGAAAATTATTTATTTACATATTAACCAAGAGCCAAGATCTAAAAATTGTATTTTTTTAAATCAAGGTAATTTAGCGTCTCCCTTCTCTTGTTACATATTAAAATAAAAGTAATACTACAAAACACAATACAGGGCAGTAATGGTCGTGAGGACTAGCAAGCAGCACGGTTATTCTCTGTGAGCTTCTCCTGATCTCAAAATCTAGGGCGATAACAGTGCTATTATTATGTGGTTAATGCAAAAATTAAGTGACAACACCCAGTATATGGAAAGCACTTGGCACACAGACAAGTAACTGGTAAACTCCAGTTAAAATTGTGGGTGTGAGGACGACAGTCAAATGTCTCCAGCACCCAGGAATTCACTAGGATTCCAAGTAGTAAAACCAACATTCTCTTTTCAATCTTTACAAAGGCATCCAACTGAGCAGTCTGAATATTGCTTTTAAGTCTACCAACCAAGTAGGAGCTGGAGAAAGGTATAAATTATATTTTTAAAATATAATAAGTATCACAATCGCAACATTTGATATTTAATACTCCAGAAATAATTCATTTTAAGCATTCAAGTATATTTTTTCGAATTTCTTTAAGGAGGGAGTGGGAGGGCCTGGGGATGGTACCCATAGACTCAAGCATATAAAACTGTTCCATCAGTAAGCCACAACCGAACGCACTTTTAAGTATTTTGTCAATTTTTTTAATAACATTTCCCTTTGACTAAAAAAACTGACACTCAAAAAGAGACAAAAACAAAAAAAAGTTAAAATAAAACCACTCAAAAAATTGAGACCATAATTTTATATAGTTTTAAATTTCTACTCCTAGTTCTAGGGAAATACCTAAATAAATATACGGTAAGCTGGCCTTTTTGTAGAGAAACTGAAACCGCACTATCCTTCTCAATACTCAACAGAAAGAGGTTAAACTATAAGAATTAATCTGTAACTGTCACATTAATAAAGAAGTCCGTGTTTAGCTGGGCCTGTTGGAACACCTCTGTAATCCCACTACTTGAGAGGCTTAGACAGGAGGATCCCGAGTTCAAGGCCATCGTCAGCAACTTAGGGAGACACTGTTTCAAAATAAAAATTAATAAAGGTTGAGTGTGTACCTCCGAAGTGGAATGCTCCTGGGCTCAACCCCAGGACCACAAAACCTAAACCACCACCAAAGTCTGTGTTTAAAAGAATCCCCAAAGAGTGTGAAATCATAGATGAGCATTCAAGAGTTAGGGGTGAATCCTCGGCTGCGTGTGCAGGGAACTTCCGTTCCGGGGACCTGCAGGTGAAGGTGCGGGCCTCGGGGTACCGGCCTCAGGGTGCGGCAGGCCTCGGGGTACCGGCCTCGGAGTACCGGCCTCGGGGTACAGGCCTCGGGGTGCGGCAGGCCTCGGGGGCCGGCGGGCGGCGCGCCGGGTCGGGCCCCATGGCCGCCTTCCTCCCCGCCCGGGCCAACTTCAGGAACAAAGTGGCCGCCGCGCCCGCTCACCGCCCCGCGACCTGCGTCCCTCCGTCCCTCAGTCCCTCCGTCCCTCCGTCCCTCCGTCCGTCCGCCCGCCGAGTTCCCCAGTGGCCGCCCGGCCCGGCCCGGCCCGCCCGCACTTGTTGCTCCCGCCGCTCACCTTCGGGGACTGCGCGCCGGGGGTGGCCGGGTCGCTGTCGCACGGCCGCGGGGACAGCGCCGCCCCGGGCCCGGCCGCCGCCGCCATCAGCCCCAGCGCCCCGCGCCGCCGCCGCCGCCGCCGCCGCCGCCTGGTCCCGGCCGCCGCCGCCGCCGCCGCCGCCGCCGCCGCGCGGGACGCCCGCCGCCCCGGCCCCGCCCCCTCCGCCCGCCCGCCCGGGGGCCGGCCCCTGCCGCCGCCGCCGCCACCGCGCGCCCCGCGGCCCGCCAGCGCCACCGCCATGGCCGCCCGGCCCGCGCCGCGCTGCACGGCGAGCACGGCGAGCACCGCACCGCACCGCACCGCACCGCACCGCGGCCCCGCACCGCGCAGCGCCCCGCACCGCACCGCAGCACCGCAGCGCCCCGCGGCCGAGGCTCAGCTCAGCGCAGCACAGCTCAGCGCAGCTCCGCCCGGCCCGGCCGCGGCTCCGCGCAGCGCCGCCCCACCTCCCGCCGCTGCCGCCGCCTCGGCCCCCGGCCCCGCCCCGGCCCCGCCGCGCCCGCCGCCCCCTCCCCGCGCCCCCAGCCCGGCCCGGCCCGCCCTCCGCACGTCAGCCCCGCCGCCGCGCCGCCTCCGCCGGCCTCCGACCCCCGCCCCGCCCCCGCCCCTCCCCTCCGGGCCCGCCGCCTCCCGGCCCCCTCCCCATCGGGGGTCTCCGCCCCTCCCCACCAGGGTCCTCGCCCCGCCCCCACCGGGGTCCTCGCCAGCTCCCGGGTCTCCTATGCAATACGTCGTCCCTCCCCTCCCGCTGGGCCCATAGGGGTCCTCGCTCCGCCTCCTCCCGGGCCCCCTCCCCCATCGGGGGGTCCCTGCGGGTCCCTGCCATCTCTCGGGTCCCCCTCCCCACATCGAGGTTCCCACCTGTCCGCTTCAGGGGTACCTGCCCCGTCTCCTGGTCCGTCTCCGCGTGGTCCGCGGGGCTTTTGTTCTCCGTGGCGCGGTGGTCGACAAGGCGGTGGCAGCAGGCGAGAGGGCGGCCGGGTCCTTCTCCACCCTACATCCGCATAGCCGGGTCCCATCCACCGCATAGCGTTGAAGGGCGCCGCGGGGGGTGACCGGGGACCTGCGTCTGCCAGCGTCCGCACAGATCCGGCTCGGCTTCTGCGTGCGGTGGGCTGGGAGGGCGCAGAGCGGCGTGGAGAGGATGCTCCAGGGCTTTGGGAGATGCTGAAACCACTAGTCAGCTGAGGAAGAGGAGGCGAGGCGGCCTCTACAGCCTGCCAGCGGGGGGCTAGGGGCCAGCCTCCAGGGCCTGCAGGGGCTCCATGCCTCCAGGGCTTGCAAGGGCCCCATTTCTTGGCCTTAGAAGGCTCCATCTCCTGACCTGCAAGGGCCCCATCCCCTGTAAGGGCTCCCTGTCTCCAGGGCCTTGGAGGGCTTCAAGCCTCCACGACCTGCAAGGACTGGATCTCAGGGACTGTGAAGGCTAGAAGCCTCCAAAGCCTTTGAGGGCTGGATCCATAGGCAGTAGCAAGGACTCCATCCAAGGCCTGTCGGCTACCCAAGGCCTCGGTTCGAGTGCAGTGGCCTCCCTCCCTGACTGGTGCTGCCTACAGGCAGAGAAGGAGAAGCCCCCAGCGCTTCACAGGAGTCCAGAGAGCCTGCTCCCTCGCACTCTCCCGGTACACTCCCCTGTCTTTCCCACTTGCTTCTGATCAGAGAAGCCCTCACAGTCAGTTTAAGGTTGTCAAACTGCAGCTGACTGCCAGGCTTTCTCTCAGCCATGTCCAGACCAGGCCCGCCTGGGCCCCCACCAAGAACACGCTTGAGAAAACAGCCTGAAACCCATGCAGGAAGGATGTAGTGAGAACGCACACATCCTTCCCGGTGTGCAGCTCAGCTGCTGAATGAATATGCCACAAAGAAATGACATCGTTCCCCAAAATTCCCTTCACTTCTTCACTAACCAGCGTCCTCAGTTAGACTCTCTAGATGGAATTTATAGTTTAACAAAAAGAAAAATCTGTTCGGTTATTTGGTTCTACACTTTTCCCTCAGGTATTCTGTCTCTACATCAAATACAAATTTAAAATCTCTCATTACAAGTCAACAAATACCAACTCAGCCTTCCAGTATGCAAGGCAGAATAAGAAGGAAGCCCTGGGTCAGTTAGGACCCCTGCCCACGGAGCTCAAGCTATGAGTATAATGCAAACATATCATTGTATTTCAAGGCACCTTAGATGGAAGGAAATTTATTTGCAACTAAATTAAGACTTCAAGGTTGACTAGTATTTGAAAGGTGTCTTAAGGGTGGGACAAATACAGGAGGTGATTGTGCAATTGGAGGAAGTGGAAATCAGGTTTCAAGTCTGAAAAAGGCTGAGTTGGAAAGGTAAGCATATTCAGGCTCCTCCATCTTTCCAACTTGGCTTGAGAATGGGGTCTCTCTCCCCCTGTCTCCCATGTAGACCCAGGTCTCCTTCCTCCTGTCTTCTGTGTAGGCCCAGGTCTCCCTCTTCTGTCTTCCATGTAGACCTCCGAGGTCTCTTCCTCCTGTCTTCCATGTAGACCCATGTCTCCTTCCTTCCATCTTCCATGTAAACCAGGTCTCCCTCCTCCTGTCTTCTGTGTAGGCCCAGGTCTCCCTCTTCTGTCTTCCATGTAGACCTCCGAGGTCTCTTCCTCCTGTCTTCCATGTAGACCCAGGTCTCCTTCCTTCCATCTTCCATGTAAACCAGGTCTCCCTCCTCCTGTCTTCTGTGTAGGCCCAGGTCTCCCTCTTCTGTCTTTCATGTAGACCAGGTCTCCTTCCTTCCATCTTCCATGTAGATCCAGGTCTTCCTCCTCCCGTCTTGGCTTTGCTATGTTTATTTTCAAATTTGCTAGTCACATCACTTTTTATTTGTTGTGCTTTCGTTTCAGCCAATTTGCTCTGTTGATGATCCATTTTCACGAAATATCATGTGGGTTTATCAATGGAAAAGAAGATGGCACCACAGTTTCGTGTTTTACTATCTATGTATAAACTAAAGAAATGAATGGCAGGCATGCAGTGATCATTGACTGGCAGGATTTAAAAGAAGGACGATGACACCTGCTATGGAGAAAATGTGTCTCCCCAAAAGTCATATGTTGATGCCCCCATGCTCACTGCGGTACCGCCTGGAAATGGGGCCCCTGGGAGGGGATTGGGGTTAAGGCTATGAGGGTAGACCCCCCATAATGGGGGATTAATATCCTTATGAAAGGAAGAAGAGCCGCCAGCCTCCCCCTCCCTCTCTTCCTCTCTCATCTTGTCCCCTCCTGCTGCCTGCTTGGGCCCAGCAAGGAAAGGCCCTGTGAGGACATACCAGGATCAAGGCCCTGACCAAGAGCCCTACCACGTGGGCACCTTGCTGTCAGATTTCCAGCCTGAAGACCCTAAGAAATAAGTGTCTGTGTTTTACACCACTCAGATTATGGCATTTCATTATAGTAGTCTGAGTTAAGACAATGCCTATTAGTCATATAGTGATTTGTGGTCTGAAGAGCTAGCTGTGAAGTTTGTACTTTTTGTAATTACTCATAGTTATGTACCATCATGATTGAAATTTGAACCAGGAGCCGGGCATATGTGGCACATGCTTGCAATCCCAGGACTTAGGAGGCTAAGACAAGAGGATCACAGGTTCGTGGCCAGCCTCAGTAAATAGCAAGACCCTGTTTCAAAATAAAATAGGGCTTGGATGTAGCTTGAAGATAGAATGCCCTTGGGTTCAGTCTCTAGTGCTACAAAAAAAGTAAAGAAATTTGAGCCAGGTTGTTGGGGCTGGTGTTATTTAAACCATGGTGATGGGATTTGTGCGTATCAGCACTATGCAAAGTGAGGACTGCCTTGGTGGGTCCAGCTGCATGGATGCTGAGCTCACAAAGGGGAGGGCAGAGGCTGGGCAGAGGAGGGGCTTGTGATTCGGTGGCTCAAGTATTTGGGCAATGGGAAGGAGAGCCAGGAACTACAGGCCACAGAAACAGACAGGTAAAAATTGTAAGAGCCGGGCGTGGTGGCGCACACTTGTAATCCCAGCATTCGGGAGGCTGAGACCGGAGGATCCGGGTTCGAAGCCAGCCTCAGCTAACTAGTGAGGCACTCCGCAACTTAGTGAGACCCGGTTTCAAAATAAAGAATAAAAAATAGGGCTGGGGGTATAGCTTGGAGGTAGAATGCCCCTGAGTTCAATCCCCAGTACCGCAAAAAAAAAAAAAAAAAAAAAAATTGTAAGAACTTCCAGGGACTGGAATTGTTTAAGGAGAAAGGGTTTGTCCATCCTACCTCCTGGTGCTGAGGCATCAGGGACTGAGAGCAAACGACTCTCACTTGAGAATTGAGAGGGGTACAACGGGACCCTTCCTCAGGCACAGACAGGTTGCTGTTAAGAAAAAGAACTCAAAATACCCCTGGAGGAGAGGTTGGGAATGTAGAGGAGTTCGATGAACCACATCAAAGTTCACCGGAAGAGCACTTTCCTAGCATGCTCGAGACCCTGGGTTCCATCCCAGCATGCCCAAATTAAATAAATAAATAAATCACCATTAAAAGTGTGGAGAAGCTGGGAGTCAGACTAGGGGATGTGCAGACTTCTCCCAGTGACTGATGTGATTGATCTTAAGGACAGTGGCAATTGGCTCAGAAGATACAGCCCTGAATATTTGGTATGATGACCTGGTGGCTCCAGGGCAAGGCACCGTCTGGGCTCATGGCAGGTGCCCTGGGGGGAATGGAAAAGGTGAATGATGGCATGGTGGGGGCTTCTTGGTCCAGCCTTCTAGGGGTAGGAAGGTAGTTTGTGGGGAGTGAAGGCAATGACAGGTGTGTGCACAGGATGGTCACAAGAGTACAAAGGAGAGAGAGCATCTAGTCCAACCTGGAGAGGGTGTGCAAACGCAGTGTGGAGTGCTGTGAGGATTCGCCATGTGCACAACACACCTGGAACTCGAGCCTCAGAAAAGGGCAGGCACATTATAGAGAATCTAGAAACTTTGGAGTGGCAGAAGAGTTTGTGTGCCTTCAAAAGGCAGTCAAGAATCACTGCGGCACAGAGTGGAGTAGTAACCAAAGTTATGTTTCCAAGACGATAAAATCACCAGCTATGGTGAAGCATGAGGATAAGGCTTGGGGGAAAACACAGAAAAGAAGTAGGTCCCACCATCTTTCTCCTTGGTTTGTCTGTACAAAATAGGACACACTTGGTTTGTCTGTACAAACCAAGATGCACTTACTATAATAACAGAGGCTGAGGTGCTTACCACCAGCCCCCCAAATACAACAGAAATGCAGCAAGGGCCTGGGCTTGGCTGTTTTGTTCATGAGGCTACAGTTTACATCTCACACAGTGCCTGGAATGTTGCAGATGCATGATGAACAAAAAATTAGCCAATGAATAAAATGAAGTAGGTGTGAAGTAAGTGGGGATCCAAACTAGAGCTGTGGCAGGAGTGGAAAGGGGGGTCATTTGGGGCCACGTGGAAACATTAGAACCTGGGGGATTAAGCACCCAAGTATGCATGGAGACCGAGAGAAGACCATTAAGCAACAGAGTTAAAGGCAACCAAGGAATGTAACCTAGTCAGCATAGGAGACACGTTGGACTTAGTATGCTCGAGCCATAAGTGCTTCATTATGCAGTATCTAAGTTAAGTCTTCATGCTAACCTTAGGAGAAAAGTGTAATTCAAGTCTGTTTGTGAGTCTCTCAACTCCATGACTAGGCAGTTCATCAGAAAGACACATTGCCTAACATGACCTACCCATAGGTTTGTTATTACTGGTTTTTCCTGTGGTCAAAGTTATCAATTGATAACCCTATTTTGAAGACTCTTTGGGCTACCCATAACATGTCTGTGCTCTGTGGTATGAAACTGTTGGTTCTGGATTATCCGCTCATTCTGCTTCCAAGTTCAGAGTACATCTGGAATGGTCTTTGTGTCAGTCACTTTCATCACTGTGACAAACGCCTGAGAAAAGTCAGGATGTATTTTGGCGTATGGCTCCAGTTGGCCGTCAGCTGGCTCCATTGCAGAGACATGGTGGGGGTGTGGTGGAACAAAGCTGCTCAGCTACTGGCAGCCAGGAAGCAGAGAGAGAGTGAAGAGGGGCCAGGGACAAGTTACAAGCTTCCGAGGCACGCCTCAGTGATCTGCTTCCTCCAACCAGGACCCGCCTCCTGCAGGGCCCGCTGCCTCTCGATGATGCCACCAGCTGTGCATCCCTCAACAGACAATCCACTGGTGAGATCAGAGCCTGCATGGCCCACTCCTTCCCCCACCCCACCTCTGAACACTGCTGCACTGGACCAAACCTTCCACACTTGAACAGTCTTCTAGGTGTGATTCTGGCTGAGATCAAGTCCATCTGAGTCTCTTCAGGTAAGAACCACGTTCAGTTCCTTACTTCTCACAAAGGGACACAGTCACACCCTGCTTCATAGAGCACACAGAAAGAAAACCCCCTCCCCTTTTTCTAACCTTGTGCTTGTAGATAAGTCTACTAGCAAGTAGTTCTACTGGTCAGTGAGTTTGACACACTTTTTCAGTTCAAAGTATAACTACGAACGTCACACTGACTATCACAGACACAAAGGCCGCTTGCCCCACGTCCACGCCATGTTTCCTTGCTAGAAGAGTCCAAATTGTACATTGCAGCCTCTGTTCTCACACTGTCATGTCCTTCAGATCCCGGTGCCAGGGAGCAGATCGTCACTGGTCTTGTCACAGGAATGTAGTCGCATTCTACCAAGTTAAACAGGTGAGTGGGAAGATGGAGAGAACCTGGATCTGTGACCAAATGCCTGGGAAATAAAATTTTCCTTATTTCTTAAATAATTACATCGGGGTTTTCAGTTACTGCATCTGAAAAGAGTCTAACAGATTCACAATAGAAAGACCACACACTGGTAAGCATTCTGATGGGAGAGAGTGGACATTAATTAGGAAAGCAGTAAATATTTAACATCTTTTTTCAAACTTAGTAAATCCTTTCAAAAGAACAAATTAAAAATAGTAAAAGACCATTAGAAATAAATCTGCCCTTAGACGATTTCCAAAATGTATCTTGACATCTACTTTACTGGGCATTTTACAAGGTTGCATCTTAATTTTCTGTAGCAGATCTTAATTTTCTTAAATCTAAAAGAATGATATTTCCTTACATCATAATCTACTGTAATTCATATGTATGCCCACCTCTTACACTACCTTAGAATAATATTATGTTAGTAAATATAACCAGTAAGTATAAATACAAAAATCTAGAGTTTCCTTGTCTGTTGGTAAAAGAATACAATTAAGAAACCTCGACCGGAGGGAAGAATGTAGCTAATCAGAACTACGAGGTTCACAAGTCTATACATTTCGTTTATTTTTGAAGTGCTGGGGAGTGAGCACTGTTTAGAGATGTAATAAGCTATTCACAGTAAAGAGCAAATACCAAGGCCAAGGCCACATACGACTCGGTTTCGTGTTTGGCTTCTACCCAGTTGTCCCATGCGACATCCCAGATCCATCTGCTGGCAATCTGTGAGAGAAGTTTTTAAAAGACCAGCTTTAGGTCAAGCAGGTTAAGAAGCCATTTAAAACTAACGCCAGTGTTTTTAAGACAGTGCATCAATACTCTGGAAGGTTGTACTTCAGAAGTAATGTGTACAATTTCCCCTTTCTTGAAGAGACTCGGGGGTGCTGCTGCTTGGTCCCCTTTCTCCTTTGCCGGAGTCAGGCGGTTATCTTAGAGTGTGTCCAGGGGCAGGGACAGCAGGCCCTGTAGTGGGGTCTAGTAGCGCTGCTTTCTGGACCACTCTGCTGTGCTATAGACCTTGGTCGGGCTTCTTACCCTGTTTCTCCACCCTTAGATTTTTACCCAAAGCTCCTTAGGACCTTGTCTTGGAGGAATGACAGTGAGGGTACAAATGCACTGTCACCTGGAATTCTAGAACCTTACCTCTGCTTTCAAAACCACACATGACCAGGCCTCATTCTCAGTGGTGGATCTAAAATGGCCACAAATTCTCCGTGGTTTCTCTGATCAAGAGGTCACCTCTGTTTCCTCACCCCTTGGATATGAGTTGCCTTATGACTTGCTTGGACCAGCATGTGACACTGTGCAGCTTCTAGACAAAGCCATGGGGTCTTGCAGCCTCTGAGACTCCCACGTAAGGAGGCCCACTCGATCCCCTGGAGGTGGTGGCTCACGTTCGGGGGAGCCCGGGTGTCCTCGACAGCAGCCAGCACCAGCCACCAGACATGGAGAGGCCTTCTGGGACCTCTAGACCAGCTGCTTCAGTGCGCGACTCTCAGTGCTTCAGGAGGACCAGCAGAGGAGCCAGACCAAGTGGAGCAACTGCACGGTTAAAGGAGCACGCCGAGCTCATCCTGGCCTCAGCCTTTGTCCCCGAGGCTTTGTCCTCTTGAAACATTCCCTGGCACAGCTGGTTCTTCATCGCCTGGACAGCAGAGGGCGTGCCCTTCTCCGGGCAATCCCCAGGAGCCACTTTGGCACTCCGTCATATCACCTTGCCCTACCTTCTCGCCACCTGGAATTTTCCTTTTGCTTAAATGTGTGTTTTGCGTGGTGGAACTTCCCGAGGGAGCCAGGACACCTCTGTTGCCGGCCCCTCCGCCTGTCCCAGTCTTCTTCCCCGCACTCCGGCATGCGTCTCCCTCCTCCAGGAAGCCTCCACAGGTGGTACAAGCACAAGTTCCTCTTCGCTCTCCCTCCAGCCCCCTGCACCCACTGTCAGCCCCCACATTCACATCATAGATGATGATAGTAATAACCTCACTGTCTATCGAAGGCTCCATGCTAGTGTCTGTGTTGAGGATTTTAATACACATAATCTCATTCGGTCCTCCACCACCTCCAGGAAGTAGATTTTATTGTCACCATTCCACAGAGGAAGCACCATGCCGAGGCAGCAGCGTGACTCCCACCTGGGCACGGCTCCAAAGCTCGGGCTGCCCTTTCGGTAAATCAAAACCGGGATGCTTTATTTCTCTGACTAGAGTAAGAACTCCTTGGGACTCTTGGCCCAGTCACAATTCGTTGTGACTTCCTCAGCACCCAACATACATTAGTGCCCCAATACATTGCCTGGTTACCTAACTCAAATGACATTAAACTGGTGTGATGAAGAAACAAAATAACTATGCAATTCAATAAATTATGAATAGCAAAATGTTATTTATAGGTCAGTTCTTTTCAAATAATTTGCAGTGAAATAAAATATACGTAAGAAAGTGATCCTTGCATTCAAAGAGCACCTCGGGATACTGAAGTGCCTTGGGGTCCTCACAGCAAACAAGGGGCCCGAGGGAGGGAGAGGCCATTAGCTCTACTTGGCAGGGGCCTGACCCGGGGTACTTACGTTTATTGCTTGACCAGTCTTTTGAATAAATAATATTTTTATAATGAACTTATAACGGTGGTACCCAAATTCTTTGACTGCCGACAGTATTCGGTCTGCCAATTCAAGTGACAAATGAGAGAAGACTTTATCATCATATTTGACATCTTTAAGACTTTCCTTTAAAAAAATTAAGAAAAATACTTTCATTTTCAAACTAAATATTTTTATTGCCAGATTCAAGGAGAAAATATGTGTCTAGATAATACATAGACAACTGTTTAAATGCACATATTCTTGGCAAAAAAACATTAAACAAATGTTTTATTTACCAGTTTATTTCAATAACAATTTTGAAAAAATTATTTTGATTTTTTTAAGTTAAGTTCAATTGCTCTTCATAGCAAAACTTAAACTGTAAGTTTCAGTTTACTAGACTACTCTGTCAAACAGTTATTAGGGGATTTTTTAAGGAAGGCTTCTGGAAATTCAAAGGTAAAGAAACCCTTGAAGTTTATGTATTGTTAAAATTCAGATTTGTGTTTTCCTAAAGTAAGGGTTACTTGGACCCAGAGCCTGCCCTATGTCTTGCAGTCTTCCTCAGTCTCCTCAAATTAAAACCTGCTCCTTTCTTACCCTCTCCCTGTGCCCTCTTACTCCACTGGAAAATGCAGAGGAAATAAAAGAGTTGGTGTTTATTAATAAACTGGTGTAACTTGGAGGAAACAGACAAGGCTCATGAGGCAGTCCTCCTGCTTTCAGACGGTGGGCAGAGCAGGGCCACTTCACAAGCAGACCTCTCGTGCCTTGATCAGGGCCACAGTAGAATACCCAGGATACAGTGGTGCCCTTCACTTTGGTAATAACCAATGGGCCCTACCAGCCAATTTCCCGAGGACATGGAACCAAGTAAGTTGTCTGTCTCTGTATTGGTGTTTACTCCCTCCTGGAATGTTCTAGGTCTGGCTCTGGGTCCTAAAGCATTGCTTTGCCCCAGGTCCTGCCGTCCCAGGGCCCGCAGCACCTGTGCTTCTGAACTGACACAAACACAAGGCCCATCTTCTCTAGAGCACACTTGGGCTGCTGCTCTGCTTGTCTGCCCCGTGCTCTGAGGATAACCTTGACCTCAGGGGGCTGAGGTCGCTTCCCTAAGCCAGAGCTGTGCAGAATGTCAGCTTTGGGTGATCTACAACTAGTGAAGGTTGTGCTTGACAACTTTTTGCTTGCCCCTCCCTCCCACGGTGTGCTAAAATGGTAAGATTGTGCATGTCTGTCTTCAGCTGGCCACCACCACATCCAAGCCACTTACCATGTTCATTGTCAACAGTGTTAAGCACACAAATTGGCAATTAAGCCCCACGTACATAATTTTAAGAACACTGGGGACTATAAAATAAATATCTTAATCCCAAGGGATTATTGTAGCTACTCCCAGATTTTCTGAAATTCTTCTTGTCTCAGTCGTCCACACTTTATAGGCCTCAGTGCTAGACCATCGTCTCTCTCCCTGTCCACATTCAAAACCTCTCTCAGGGCCGTGGGCCCCTTGCCCTGATCATTTGGTAGGCTATTTGCATTTACTCCAACTCTTACTTTCGTACAGGTATGAGGATGCTCGGAGAGCAAAAAGCCTCAGTGGCTTTCCATGTAAACTGAGTAGGTAACAGAGGAAAGGTTCCAGGTCCTGAGCCTGTGGAATGGCCTTCCTCTGCACCCCCCTTGTTCCTACTCCCTCTCGTTAGCCTAACATACCCAGCTTTGCTCCTCTAAGACCTCCTTTTTAATAAGTAGTGAGCCCTGCTACACAGAAACCCGCACAGCCCACCAATATATGGCACTTCTATGTCTGAAACTTTAGTCAGTGCTCCTGAGACCCAAGGGAAAATCAAAATAAAACCTCCTTCTGTAGGCCCCCTGGTCATCCACCTACATGTCCATAAGCTATTCCAGCTCTCAGCATACTCAGTGCAAATAAAAAATTACTGTATGTTAAATGCAACTGGAAATCGTAGTGTAGTCAATAAATTTGTTTTCCAATGGTTTGTGGCGCTGGGGATTAAACCGGGCCCCGGCATATTCTAAGCAATGCTCTACTGTGCAGCTACATCCCCAGCCCATATAGTCAAGAAATTTTAATTTAGCCGATATGGTAGGATCAAGAGAAAGACACACTAAACAGCTATACTTATATCCCAGATGTCTGCTCTCAGTGTTTAGGGCAGAGAAACAGATGTGAGCAACTACTTTATTGAATTAAATTGAGTTGAATTTATTTCCCGAAACCATGAGCCATGATTCTTTTGCCAAGTTTATTAGTTTAGTGTAGAAATATGTCAATGTCTGTGGTAATGGTGGGGGTGAGAGGCTATACAGAGAATCACAATTTGCTGTTGGGCCATATTATTTTAAGTCAAAAGCACTTGAAAAACAGCAGATGCAAGTGCTGTGTGCATGTATGTCACTATCACTGATTTACAGTATGATGTGAGACTACAATGCACCAACAAAAGTATATTTTTTAAAAAAAGAAAAACAGCCGATGCATGCAAGCATGCAGGCTTCCCTTTTCTTCTTGAAAGCAAGAGATAAAATTGCCATGGGAAAGGGGTCCTCCCCAGCTGGGGAGGTAGACAGCAGAGGATCTGAGGCTGGAGTGGAGGCCAAGTGAACTCTGTCCAAGTGGCCCTTGCTCAGCTGACCTTTACCTTCCTAGTCACTTTTCCATGGGATCTGCCCCAGCCCAACCCCTCCATCTGGTCACATGGTCGCGATTTGCTACTCTTCTTCCATTAGTGTACAAGTGTTTGCCTCGGCTTCCCTGTGTCTATATTTCTTGTGAAGGCTTCCATATACATGAAAAAGTTACTAATATCCATGTTTTTCTTCTGTTGCTCTATGTCAGTTTAATTTTAGGCTAAGGTGGACCCAGATGATAGGGAAGATTGAAGAACAGAAAGCAGCGAGAGATTCAGTACTGGTGGAACGCTCCCCAGGTGGAGCTGACCTCCGAGGTCCAGGATGATAAAGAAGGTGGACGAACAGAAAGCTCTGAGAGATTCAGTACTAGTGGAATGCTCCCCAGGTGGAGCTGACCTCTGTCTAACTAACTGGTGAGTCCTCGGCCTCCATGCTCTTTCCTTTCCTAGTTTCTCACTTCACTTGTTATACCATCTTAAATTATACCAATTAGAATGTAATTTGTAGCCAGGCATGGTGGCACATGCTTGTAATCCCAGCACCTGGGAGGCGGAGACTGGAGGATCTGGGTTCTCAGCCAGCCTCAGCTGCTTAGTGAGGCCCTCCACAACTTAGTGAGACCCTGTTTCAAAATAAAGAATAAAACAAAAAAATAGGGCTGGGGCTGTAGCTCGGAGGTAGAATGCTCCCAGGTTCCATCCCCAGTACCCCCCCCCAAAAAGAACGTAATTTGTATTAATAAAGTGTCCCATTAAAGATTGACTGTGGTAGGATAAAGGGGTATTAATCATTTATACAAACACTTCTGTCCTAGTAGCTATTTCACCTGTTATCACTGAGGAAAGCATCTTGTAAATTGGGAGGAAGGCATCAGTACTAGTAAGACAAGGAACACCCAGCCCAAGTGTTGGGCTGGATCAGCAGGAGACACCTAGTGCCTGGTTCCCAGAAGAGAGATCAGTAGTGAAGGGGAATTTAGAAAAGAGGCCCTCCAAGAAAACTTTCTAAATCTAAAAAATTTAATTTGGTCCGTTTTTAGGAAAGATGGTGAGGGGAACTCCTTTTACCTGAAAATGTAGCCTTCAGATACCAAAGCTAGTACAAATAATATGGTACTACTATGATATAACTAGTATTAGTTATACAAAACTGAAGAAGTTTTTTAGGCCAGACTGTGTTTCAAACTGTCTCCCCCCCCCCCCCCGCCGCCCTTGTAGTAATGGAGGTTGAACCCAGGAATGCTCTACTTCTGAGCTATACCCCCAATCCTTTTTATTTTGAAACAGGGTCTCACTAAATTGACCAGGTTGGATTCAAACTTGTGATTCTCCTGTCTCAGCCTCCCAAGTACTGGGATTACAAGCATATGCCACCATGCTCAGTTTCAAACAGACTTCAAATTCCAGTCGGATGAAAGAAAAAAAATACTCTATGCATGAGCTTGGAACATCTGTATTAAATACTTTTAAAAATGTAGTCAGGAATCAGTGTTTCATACATATATACATAATCAATGTGATTTTTGAACTTATCCCTCCAAATGTGTAATCTGAGAGATAAGTAACTATGGATAATTTAGAGCTGATTGAAAATTCCCTTTAATCTAGCTCATAACATCAATATGAAGATTACTAAATATGACTACAATGCACTTTGATATTTTCCAAGAAAAATGTTATTTTAAAAAATAGGATAACTATATTGCCATAAATCTTAATGTAACATATCAAAAAATGCCCAAAGCCAAGACATTTGTTATGGTTAATTTTGTGTGTGTGTGTGTGTGTGTGTGTGTGTGTGTGTGTGTTGCTGAGGATTGAACCCAGAGGCATTCTACCTCCAAGACAGCCATATTTTACTTTTAATTTGGAAACAGAGTCTTGCTAAGTTGCTGAGAGCCTTGCTAAATTGCTGAGGCTGGCTGTGAACCAGCGATCCTCCTGTCTCAGCCTCCCAAGTGCTGAATTACAAGTGTGAGCCACCACGGCTGGCTTAGTCCCCTCCTTTTTTATTTTGAAATTTGGTCCTGCTAAGTTGCCAAGGCTGGCCTCTTGTCTCAGCCTTCCAAGTATTGAGATTACGGGTGTATGTCACCACACTGGACTTGTAAAGAGAGAAGAGTCCATATGTGAACTGTTCAGAGGTATGCAAAATATTGCACTGAATACTCCTAATCAACCACTTACACTTTCAAACACTTCTGGAAAACTAGAGAATAAAATGACCTTGGTTGATTGCTCCTAAAAATGCTGAATGAAGAGATGAAAGAAAAAGATGAGTTTCA
The DNA here is from genome assembly GCA_004027655.1 of Graphiurus murinus. Lineage (NCBI taxonomy): Eukaryota > Metazoa > Chordata > Mammalia > Rodentia > Gliridae > Graphiurus > Graphiurus murinus. Next base: position 66,907 of record PVLC010006053.1, read on the forward strand.
GGGATTATATTCCCAGGTCAAATTTGTATAAATGATTTGGGAACTCCTATGTCTGCCCTGAAGGGGAAGCTTTAACTCCTGTACCTATAGGGCTGGACTTGCTGAAAATCAAAAGCAGAACCTTGACCTGCAACTGGCTTATTTATGATGCAAGTTGACCTCTCAGTCTTGTAGGGTGTCTACTTTGAAGTTAGGGCACTTATTGGGAAAGAGTGGCATCTAATAAATTGGGCTTATGGAGAGCAGGTGGAGTTTTCATCCAAGTCCACCTCACACATGACATACTTAGCAGCTGTCAGAATCCCATTGCTTCCATGACTTGTGAAGTAAGGACCTTTGTGGAAGGAATGATCAAATGGAAGCTTTTAGAACTGCTTCTACCTAGCTCAAAAGCAATACGAAACTTCTGGAGGGATTGCAGAGATGCTGCCAACAAAAAGGCTTTTTTTTTTGTTTTTAAACTGTGGATCCTTTCATTTTCTATGCTATAAATGTTAGTACTATAGACTGTCATTGATCTTTTACTAAGTTCTTGATTAGATAATGATTTACAGCCACATCTAAACCCTTATTACACTATTAAGTCACTTAAAAACTTTAATTTATTGGTGCATTGTAATCATACATCTTGATGAAGTTCAGGGTGTTAGAGACACACACCACTAATTTAGTCCTCCCCCAGTTCCCCACTATATTCCCTCTCCCTTCTCTCTTTCCCGTGCTCAGCATAGTTATTGATTTTGATAAGTCTGTGTGTGTGTACATCATATCCATTGAGGTGTTTCCCTCCCCCCATCCCCCTCAGTTAGGTGGCCTTCTTCACTCATCTAAGGCTTCTCCTTCTTTGTCTGGAGTCCCTCACATGTCTCATTTTCTCCCTGGCTTCTGTATATTAGGGAGAACATCTGACATTTCACTTTTTGTGATTGACTAATCTCATTTAGTACAATGTTCTCCAGTTCCATCCATTTCCCTGTAAACGACATAATTTTGTTCTTCTTTGTGGCCGAGTAGAATTCCATTGTGTATATATCTCAGCTTTGTAATCCATTCATCTGTTAATGGACATTTTGGCTAGTTCCATAGTTTGGGAATTGTGCAGTACAAACATAGATATGCATGCATTGCTCTTGTAGTTTGGTTTCCATTCTTTGGGGTAGATACCCAGGAGTAGTATTGCTGGGTCATATGGTAGGTTCATTCCCATTCTTCTGAGAATCCTCCACACTATTTTCAAAAGTAGTCACACAAGTTTATAATCCCACCAATAGAACTGATCAACAAATTCAGCAAGGTGTCTGGATACAAAATCAATCTTAAAAAATCAGAAGATTTTCTGTATGCCAACCATAAATCTTTTGAAAAAGAAATCCAGAAAACATTTCCACTTACGATAGTCCCCAAAACAATAAAATACTTAGGAATAAACCTAACCAAGGAGGTAAGGATATCAATAAGGAAATGTATAAAACATTGAAAAAAAGAAATTGAAGAAGATCTTAAAAGATGGAAGGACCTCCCATGCTCTTGGATAAGCAGAATAAATATCATCAAAATAGCCATTCTTCCAAAAGTGATCTACAGATTCAATGCAATACCCATTAAATCACCAAGGTCATTCTTCACAGACATAGAAAAATCGGTCCTAAAATTCATTTGGAACAACAACAACAACAACAAAAAAAACGAGAATAGTCGAAGTTCTCAGCAATAAGAACCGTGCAGGGGGCATCACAATACCTGACTTCAAACTATATCAGAGCCATAGTAATAAAAACAGCATGGTATTGGCACAAAAGCAGATACATAGACCAATGGAGCAGAATAGAAGACTCAGAAACAAATCTACACATTTACAGCCAATTGATTTTTGACAAAGGGGCCAAAAATATATACTGGAAAAAAGATAGCCTCTTCAACAAATGATGTTGGTAAAACTGGTTATCCATATGCAGAAAAATAAAAATAAACCCCACTTTCTTACCCTGCATAAGAGTCAATTCAAGATGGATCAAAGACCTGGAAATGAGACCAGAGACCTTGCAGCTACTTGAAAAGGACATGTGACCAACAATCCAACACACAGGCATGGATAAAAACTTCCTCAAAAGAGCCTAAAGGCACAAGAAATTTAAATGAGGACCAATATGTGGAATACCATAAAGGCTTTGAAAGATGCAGGGATGGTGATTACCACTACTGCCTCAGTCAACCCATCTATCTGCCCTGTAACAGAGGAGAGATGGATCTTGGAGAATCATAGTGAATTATGATAAACTAATAACCAGATGGCTGCTCCAACTGCATCTGTGGTACCAGATGACGTTTCATTGCTTGAGCAAATTAACATCCTCTAGTACCTGGTATGCAGCCACTGATCTGAAAAAATGCTCTTTTTCCCCTACCTATCCAAAGGTCCACCCAAACCAGTTTGCTTTCAGATGGCAAAGCCAGCAAAACACCTTATCTTTACTATCTTGAGGGAATATAAATTCTCTAGCTCTATGTCAGAATTTTGTTTACAGAGATCTTGATTGTCTTTCCCTTCCACAAGATCTCACATGGGTTCATTACGTTGATGACATTATCATGATAGAACCTAGTGAGCAAGAGGTAGCAACTACTCTAGAATTATTGGTAAGATATTTGTAAGATGGTGAGAAATAAATCCAACTAAAATTCAGTGACTTTTTACCTCAGTGAGATTTGTGGGCATCCAGCAGTGTGGGACACGCTGAGCTATCTCATCTAAGGTTAAGGATAATTTGTGTATCTGGTCCCTCTTATAACCCAGAAAGAAGCAGAGTGCCTACTGGGTCTCTTTGGATTTTGGAGGTTAATATATTCCTCATTCCTGTTTTACTCTGGTCCACTTACCAAGGGACACACAAAGCTGCTATATTTTAGTGGGTTCCAGTCCAAAAAGAGGTTGCAGTCTTCTACAGAATTGAGGACTAAAATTGGCATAACTATTTCTTTTTATATAAATATGTGTATAAACATATTAAACAACTGTATTTGTTTTCTTTCTGTTCCTATTCTCCTAATCATATGACAAAAATGCATTAACAGAATTAAAGTATTGCTAACTTATATCACAGTATTTAAGTTACAGGATATCACAAGGGTAAACATCAATCAAGATTTTACCTCCTCTTCTGGGAAAGGAATTAGTGCTTTTTCAGTTATGTACAGTTAGCTGTATCATATTAGTGGATTTTTGACCTTACTATTGTCTGTTTTTTTTAAGTGCTGGGGAATCAACCCAGGGGCATTCTACCTCCAATCTACACCCCTATCTCTGTTTTACTTTTTATTTGGAAACAGGGTCTTGCTAAGTTGCTGAGGCTGGCTTTGAACCTGCAGTCCTCCTATCTCAGCCTTTCAAGTACTTCAAGTACTGGGATTACAGGCATGTGCCACCACACCTGACTGCTACTGCCTTTACTGTTTGAGATTTGTATGGGTGCACAGTTGACAAGAAGTGAGTTTGTAATAATTAGTTTTATGTCTTAACTTGACCAGGCTAAGTCGCAATAGCTGGTAAAATACTATGCCTGGTTGTGTCTAAGGATTTTTCCAGAAGAGATTAGCAAACATATTAATCAATAAACAGGATAAAGATCACCTTCACCAATGTGAAAGAACATCATCCTCTCCTGAGGGCCCGAATAGGACAAGAAGGTGAAGGGAGGGAGGAAGGGTGAATTTCCTCTGTGCTTGAGCTGAACCTCCGTCTTCTTCAGTGCTTAGACATTATTGCTCCAAGTTCTTGGGCCTGCAGACCTGGACTGGGACTTAATGCCACTAGCTCCCTGGGTCTCAGGCCATTGGATTCAGATTGAATTACATCACCAGTTTTTCTGATTTCCCAGCTTACACACAGCAGATTTGGGGACTTCTTGTTGACCACTGTGATTGTATGAAACAATTCCTGCAATAAATTTCTACACACACACACACACACACACACACGCACACACACACACATTCTTTTTCTGGAGAATCCTACTGAAATACAGCTATTGTATATTTCTATCAACCTATTTTTTGTGGTGCGTGGCATTGACCCAAGGGCTCCCTGCATGCTAAGCATGTAGTAGGTAAGGTATTGACCACTGAGCTACTTGTCTAACTCCCAACCTACCTTCAGTATCTGCTGGACTTTGATTTCTACTGAATGAGCTTGGAACTTCTTCAATGGCTCCATTCTATACGAATTAGCAAACTTTAATTTTGCCAGGGCACTCTTCCATTCTTTACCTATATCAGCAATTGAGTCATCAAATGGAGGTTCCACATACTGAACATCATGAAAAGATTCTCTTAGTCTTTCTCTTAAAATCTGGGCATACTGGGGGAGGGAAGGGGAGAGAGAATGAGAAGTTACTTTTTAAACTGTAAAATGCAATTTCAGATGAAGGAATTCTGGTACAGCGGGGCAGGGCTGACAAAATCTTGGAAATCTGTTATAACAGGCTTCTATGAAAATGCAGTCTCTAAATCCTAGATTTACTCCTAGCTGTCAATTTGACAAAAGAAGAAAAATAATATCTATCATTTTACCTATACACACAAATTTTGTGCATATAGTTAGAAGATGTAAATGAACTAGAAACAAGAGTGTCCTCTAGAGAAGGCAACTGAATGGCTAGGGGATAAGAATATAAAGGAAACCTTTCATGCTTCTTCTTTGAGATTATGAAAAGATTATCTGTCATTGTCTTTTTATTATTGTTGTTGATACTGAAGATTGAACCCAGGGGCTCTATCTATGAGCTATAACCCCAGGCCTATTTTACTTTTTATTTTGAAACAGGGTCTCACTAAGTTACTGAATGCTGCTTTTGAACCTGAAATCCTCTTGTCTCAGCCTCCTAGCTACTGGGATTATAGGCATGTGCCACTACATTGGGATTATTATCTTAAAACTATTTTCTTTCATTTATTTATCTTTAAATAAATAACATAATTACTTAGGTCATACATTCATAAGTACTCTTAAGTTGAAAAGATAACTTAAGTGCATGGATTTGGCATATACATCATCTATGCCTTTGACATGCAATTTCATTTTGTGACTTCCAACATGTATTAAATAAATATTTATTT
>PVLC010006054.1:0-26786 GCA_004027655.1 Graphiurus murinus
GTGCGCCACCATGCCCGGCCACTCTCAGTTTTAACTTAATTTCTGCAGATGGCTTTCACTTCCAGGGCTGTGCTAAATAACTTAGCGTTTACTAAGGCAACCAAATCATAGCAAGTAAATACACTGGAAATAAGAATTCTGCAGAGGAGATCGGGCACGTTTAGGGTGGTATGGCCTTAGACAGCATGGTGGCGCACGTTCGTAATCCCAGTACTTGGGAGGCTAAGACAAGAGGATCTGGGTTCATGGCCAGCCTCTGCCACTTAGTGAGGGCCTCCGTAACTTAGTGAGACCCTATTTCAAAATAAATAATAAACAATAGGGCTGGGGGTGTACCTCGGAGGTAGCCCTAGTACCATTAAAAAAAAAAAAAAAGAATTCTGTAGTCCTCAAATCTCAGATTGTTCCTATGATCAATCTTTATCTTGAATTGGTGCAGATAAGGGTCATTTATCTTGAATTGGTACAGATAAGGGTCTTTAAGAAAATTGACAATGTAGTCACCAGAGATCTTTACTGTGTTGATAACTGCATTTTTAGGAGATGACTGATAGTGTTTTTAAATGTTGATTAGTTCTTATTTTAGCAGAAAAGTAATGCTTCATATTTTTTTCCAGTTTAAAAATCCAAATGCTGTTAAGTTACATGTTAGAAGCATAAAATATTTAAAAATATAATTACCTTTTAAATGCTAATCAAGAGACAAAAACTATAAATATTTTTAATTACTACTCTTTGACAAGACAGCACATAAAAATAAACTAAAGGCCAACTTTTGTTACATTAGCAACAGTGATATTTTTAGTTGGCTTCACTTCCTCCAATGGTACTTGGGTATGATACTTCTCACAAGCTCGAATTCATATTATTTCTCTATTTCCCTTCCACAAAGAAGACAGAAGAATCCTTGACATGGCCTGGGTACCCCATGTCTTCCTTTTCCCCATGTCTAACAGATTCCCCAGAGTTTGTCAGTCAAACAACCAGTTCCTGTGATGATTTAATATGGAAACTCAGTTCGTTCTTTCTTTCCCTTTATTGCAAAGTGTTTTTTATTGTTGTTGTTTTCTCTGTAGTTCATAACACTGACAGGAGAGGTGAGATTGGGTCTCAGCAAACATCTCCAGAATGGTAAAGTTATTCCAGAATAGAACTTTTACTTTGATTGCCTATTGTATTTTTAGTCTGTCATGGTTCCCTACTTCCATATAGGAGGATAAGTTATTTGGGCCAAACAATACAATGTGGTTTGGAAACAATTGGCTTTTATGGGCACAGTCTTATTTTTTTCCATACCCATTTGTTTAAAAAATTGTGAAAATCAAGCCAAATTTTTTTTCTTTTCTTTAGGAAAAAAAAAAAAAAAATCCATGCAATTTCCCAAGACTCATGGAAAAGACAGCTTGGGTTGAATTTTTTTTTCCCCATTTTGAATGTCTGCTTATAAGGAAAAGAATCAGTTGTATAAATCCAGCATATGCATTTGTCCACAGGTTCACAGTGTGTTTTGAGTATTAGTGGAAAAGAAAGTTTAACATGACAGTTTTTGTCTTATGGTTGTGCAAGTTCCTGACTCCTCATCCAGTACTCATAAATCAAGCATGCTCCTATGCAAAGCAAGTAATCATAATCGGGAGCTATTCTCTGGGTGATTCCATCCTCTCTTTTGTGCACACATTTGCAAATGTAAGTGACTTTCATCTGTGCAGACACCCTTGAGGGGTTCCTGTGTCCTCCTGTCATTATTTTAGATATCCAGGAAGTTTCTTTGTAAAACTCTCACTCTGTGAAGCCTATTAGTTGATGCCACTCTACAAGAACACGTTTTGATGGAAGAGGACCAGTTAAGCAAGTAGTTGAAACAATACCCCTTACAATTATTATCACATTTCCTAATTCAGTAAGGACAAAATCTACTTCTCATCACATGTTCATTCCAAACACAGAAATGAGCAAAATTGGTATGTTTTTTCTTTTACTCTTAGAATTGGGCACAGCTGCTCTCTTACAAGTATTAAAAGGAAAAATAAAAGATAATAGCATCTTTAATTTCTCATGTTTCTCAGCATCTCTTAGAAAAATAGCTTAGTGATACATACTCTGTGGCCTGAAAATACCTCCTCTTGCCACACTCATAAGCACTGTTTCCTTGTATCATAGCATGAGGCAGGGAAGATTCTAACATGAGGCGTGGGAAGAGAATCTAAAGACAATACAATGATTCATGTTGTTCAATATTTGTACGGTTTTTGGGCAGTCTTTTGTTTAGTCACTACTCTGTGCAGTTCCTAAAATGAAATACCATTCATTTACCTTGTCTCAAGGAAAAGATTAAACTCATAGCTATATGCACATTTTTGAAAACTTGTTGGATTTTGATTATTCTTTTTCAGAAGAAAAGAATGCATTGACCACTAAAGTCACAGTAGTTGCTTTGGGTTATATAATCTTCAGGGAATTATATATATGACAATGCAAAATAATACTTCATGGTCAAGATAATAACTACATGACCCAGCTATATCACTCCTCGATTATGGAACCAACACAGGTATCTGTCAACAGATGAATGGATAAAGAAAATATGGTATATACACACAATGGAACTCCACTCAGACATAACAAAGGACAAAATTAGGTCATTTGCAAGAAAATCGGTGGAACTAGAGAATATTGCGTTAAGTGAGATCCGGCAGTCTCAGAAAGTCAAGGGCTGAATGTTTTCGCTCATATGTGGAAGATAGAGAAAAAATAGTAAACAGAAGAGACTTTAAATAATGTGGAGAAAGGCATGTAGAGTAGTGGAAGGGGTTGGAGGAAGGTGTCAGGAAAGGGGCAAAGGAGGATTGAGGAAGAAAACAGTTTAAATAGCACTGTGGCAATATATGGAGATTTCACTACCAATATATGGAGAAGGAGGAAGGAGGAGCAGGGTGGTATATGAAAGGATATATACCAAAGGCTATGAGCATGTATGTTTGTATCATGTTGAACCTATGATGTACAACTGCAATGCACTAATAAAATTATTTTTTAAAACATGACAAAATAGACATATCTTACAGCAATCAGGAGATACACGGAGATTCCATCTAACCTCAATTAGAATGGCAATCATCAAGAAATCAGACAACAAATGCTGGGGTGGATGTGAGGAGATAGAAACTCTTCTATGCTATTGGTCAGATTGCAAATCAGTGAAGCCACTATGGAGATCAGTATGGAGATTCCTCAGAAAACTTGGAATGGATATTCACCATATGATCTAGCTATACCACTCCTGGATACCTTTTCAAAGGGACTGAAATCAGAATATTATAGTAATATATGCATATCCATGTTTATAGCAGAATAATTCACAGTACCCAAATTATGGAATGAACCCAGATGTCCATCAACAGAAGAATGGATTAAAAAATTATGGGATATACACAAAATAGGATTCTACTTAGTAATAAAGAAGATAAAATTATATCATTTGTAGGAAAATAGATGGACCTGGAAAACATATGTTAAGTGAGATTAGCCAATCACAGAAAGTGAAGGGTCATATGTTTTCTCTCATATGAAGAAGTTAGGGAGTAATTGAGATATGAGAGACTTTAGATAATGGAGAAGAAACTCCCGTGAAGCGAAGGAGGTAGTCTTGGGGAAAGTTGGAGGAGGGGAAAGAATTAATGAAGGAAACACTTTCACTGACATTATGCATATATGTGAGAATACCAATGCCAATTTCAGTATCTTGTATGAGGAAGGAAGAGAAGAGGAGCTGGGAAAAACTCACCAAGTTCTGTGTGCATGTATGTCACCATCACTATGAACCGCATTATGATCGGATGCTATAATGCACCAATAAAATAACTAAAAATTTTTTAAAAATATTAAAATAAACCCAGGTGCTCAAAACTATGGTCTCCCTTCATTACAATCATTGGTTAGAAATTTCCTTGAGAACACCTTTGGACCATCACATAGACATAATGCATAATTCAAGTTATTAACTTTTTCCATTTAGGTTTACAGATCTTATAGACACAACTATTTAAAAAGAAGAACAAGATTTTCATGCAAAAATATGAATTATACAGTAGTTTTGCTGAGGCTTTATTGCTAATGCACATGGGGTTCAGAGCCATAATGATGATATTGGGCACTTAAGTCATTACGCTGTCACATTACAGCAAAATTATTTGTACTATATAATCATTGTTTCTTTTTTTATATTGCACAGATCTAAGCTTAGTTCATCTATCTTTGCCATTAAAGTAGTACTTCGTTGTTGTAAATACCTATTTTTTAAGGATGATTTGAGGATGTTCTTTGTGGTTCAAGTTCATGTTTATTAGACCTTTGCTTCCTTAAAACAGGAAAACAAGATTGAGGGAAGTTTGCGAACTGCCTCATGGTGCCTTGTTTGATTATATATTGCTTCATGGTGTCAATTACTTTATAGTTTATATCTTAAGCACTTGTATACACACCAAAAATTTCCAGGGGAATTAGCACAGTTTTTCTACCCTCCCCCGTTTCTCTCTAGCAACACTTCCATTTTACTAATCCTATTTAAGATATGTTCTTATTCTTAATATTAAAGTGGAATTCTCGTGTATTCATGTATTTCCTGTAGGGACTTTAAAAGATGAACATGTTTAAATTATATCTGATGATTATTTACAATAAAAATAAAATCACTTGGGAAAAATAAAGTTGAATCTGAAAATTTCAGCCTCAAATAATTTCTGAACATTAGATGAATATGGCCTTGGTTTTAAGAACTCTTTCCATGGTTCCATAAACATTTTAGAAATAAATATTGATTATTGTCTTTCAACTAGCCAAATGGCTTTCTCAGAATCTGTTTTGCTTATACTCAATGTCATAATGCAATTTTTGCTTTATAGTTAAATTCTAGAGATCACAGTACAATATAGCTAATCTGCTATGGGTTTCTTTTTGTGTGTGTGTGTGTGTGTGTGTGGAATCTGCTATGGGTTTCTGTATGTGTGTGTGTGTGTTGTGTGCATGTGTGTTTGTGCTGTAAAATTTGAAATTTTGGTGATATACACAATGATGAATATATTTTAACTGAGAGTATGTGAATTGTTCTCATAATGGGAAATGGCAAAAAAGTATAAGCAGTAGTTTACTTAAAACACTGTATAGTCAATTCAGCCAAAAAAATGGCAGTGAAGAGTGAAGCTAAACCCCAAGTTGAAAGTAACCAACTCACTCTGCCACAAGTAAATGTTTAACTGTGTGTCGCTCCAACTTCTCTCCTTAGAACAAAGTCATGATTTGGGGAATATGCTATAAACCACCCAGTACCTATTCAATTTTCCTATATTCAAAGTAGATAATTTGAAACTTAACCTTTTTGAGAATTTAAATGTTCTTATTTTGCTGTGAGTTTTCAAGAATAAAATATTGTTTACTAAGAGAGAGGGTCAGAAGAAAACACCACGTTGGAACACATAACTCTTCTGAACAGAGACACAGTACAAAACATAAGCTAAAATACCCAGCAACCTGGGAATCTGTAGGTTACTCATTTATTCTCCCCAAATGTATTTTAGAATTTGGATATAAATGCAATTTCACACGGATGGCTATTATGTATGAAATTTTATAGGTAACATTCTACAACAGAGCAACACTGGAAAATAGGCATACTAAAACTCAGAGGCCTAGATATTACAGATAAAAATATAAAGTATAACCCATGGCTTTCTCTACTAACTTGAGGTATAACTATAGTTGAAACCACTGTTTTCTCCTTCTGATGCCCCCTTGCCACGGTGAGTGATCTCTATAGCTGTGCCCCACATGTGGACTCTGGGGAACAGTCCTGTATATGAACACTTATGCCTGGACTTAGACATGATGTGCAGATTGAGATGGTGCTGTCCAATAACAGTGCCACTGGCTTCACGGGACTATTGGGCATTGGAAATATGACTAGTCTGAATTGAGAAGTACTTTATTTTTTTTTTTTTTTTTTTTTTTTTTTTTTCGGTACTGGGGATTGAACTCAGGGGCGTTCTACCTCTGAGCTATACCCCCAGCCCTATTTTTTTATTCTTTATTTTGAAACCGAGTCTCACTAAGTTGCGGAGTGCCTCACTATGTAGCTGAGGCTGGCCTCGAACCCGGATCCTCTGGTCTCAGCCTCCCAAATGCTGGGATTACAAGCGTGCGCCACCACACCCGGCTGAGAAGTACTTTAGGTGTGACATACTCAGCAGATGTAAAGACAATATAAGGAAAAGAATATGAAATATCTCAAAATTGTTGATATTGATTACATGAGGAAATGACCATATTTTACATAGATTGAGGTAAACAAAATATAATATTAAAATTAATGCCCACCATTTCTCTTTGACTCTTTTGAATATGGTCATAATAAAATTTAAAATTACATATGTGATTCACATTATATTTCTACTGGACAGTGTTGGTCCTGGACAGAGGGGTCTGTAACCACAAACAAAAGCTCGGCTCTTTCCAATAATCAATCTTTTTTTTTTTCTGTCTTTCCTTCTCTCTCTTTCTTTCTTTTTCCCTGCCCTCACAACCCTCAGTTAATACAGAAAGTTCTGTTTTTGATTCTTATCACCCTATTATCCCTGAAATCATCAGTCATGCAAGATTACTATCTTTACAATTTTCTTCATCATCTCCCACTAAACTCCCTCCCAAAAAATTCCACCTAGAATAATGTTAATATGTCCTTGGATATATAAAAAGCCTTCAAAGATACTTAATTTTTTTGTAAGTACATGAATGTATTCCATTTCTCCTTAAATGAAATAAAGAGAAAAATGATTTTATATTTGTATCTGTGAATGAGCAAATAAGAAAGTACTGAACTCTTTCTAGGTGCTCATGGTTTAATGAGGACATGAGAAGCAGAATCCACTTTTCTTTTTAGGTTTGTTATGAATATAAACTCAGACTGTTATTTAATGGTAATTACCAATCACTATTTTCCTTCTTCATAAAAGATTAGAAGAAGATTTTTTTCTTAGAACAGGGTTTTATCTGTAAATGTTAGGGATATAGAAAGCAAAAACAGCAAGGTTGTAGGGAGTAATCAGGATACAAGAGGAACTTTAGATAATGGAGAAGAAAGAAATCCCAGTGGAGCAAAGGAGTTGGTTTACAGGATGGAAGAGGTGGGCAAGAGGGAGAATTAATGAAGGAAACATTTCTATGGACATTATATGCCTATATGACAATACCAATGTCAATCTCAATATCATGTATGGAGAATGTGGGAGTGGCTAGGGAGCTGGGGGAAAGCCCACCAAGTGCTGTGTGCATGTGTGTCACTATCACTCCGAACTACATTATGATGTGCACCAATAAAATATAAAAAAGTAAAATGAAAAAAGAAGTAGCAAATTTTTATTTTTAAAGAAATGAATTCGTGATATTCTTTAATTCACTCAATATAAACACTGTGCATTTATTTGTCCAGCAGTCCTCTAGCTCTGAAATTAATTTCTAAAAAATAAAATATGGATGGGGATATAGCTCAGTACTACAGTTAATGCTTAGCATGCATAAAGCCCTGGTTTTGATCCTTAGCACCAACATGAAATAAAATAATGGTAAAAATCCAGCCCTGGTAGAGTTAACATTCTAGTAGAGAGAGAGGGAGAGAGGGAAAGGGAAAAGGAGAGGGAGAGGGACATGGAGAGGGAGAGGGAAAGGGGGGGGGGGGAGAGAGAGAAAGAGAGAGAGAGAGAATGTTAAAACAAGAAGCAAAATATATGGTATCAAGATAGTGATGTAAAACAACTTTTAAAACTTTAAAAAGGAAAGTGGATAGAGAGCACCTTAGAGGAGAAAACTTTCCTTTTGAAATAGACAGAGTAGCTATGAGAAGCAGCAGACCTGAAGGAAGTGAAGGCAGTTATCATGATGATCTCTAAGGAAAAAATGTTCAAGTCAGGTTACGAGGCTTGTGGCAAGGCCCTGAGGCAAGATTTGCTCACCAAAGAGCAAGAAGACCAATGTGTTTGGAGTATAATTAATGACTGACAATAAGTGTAACCAATCATTTCCACCTGGGGGTATGGAAACTTACCAATTTGAGGTGCCTTCTTCTATTCTACTGGTCAGAGCTAATCTAGCTTGAAAGGGGTGAGCATGATTCTCTATTGGACAGTAGCAAATCGAAAGGGTCTTCTGCTTACTGCTAACTGGCTAACTCATCCTCACCCACCATATGCACAATTGGCTCTTCAGATCTTTAGATCCTCCCAAAAACTGGCACTCCATCTGCAATTAATCAAGTGTTAAGGATATTTTTAAAACATTTTAATATGTAAAAGATGTTTTCACTGGGATTACTAAAGTGCACATTTGTGAACCCTGAGGCTGCATGGCGTGGGTTGTGCTTTTGATACAATTCTGATAATAATCATCATCACATAAGGTAACATCGTTGTCATTTCTACCAGAGCAGACCTCCTGCCATTTTAGTCTCAGTGAACATCAGATTTAAATCTTAAAGTATAAAAGAAGAGGCTTTTAAATTATTAGTATTAGCTGACATGGTAGTAGTAACAAACACCATGCATTCACCTGGAGGCATTTTACACTACCTTTGTGTTTATTGCCATCAAAGCTGCAACTAATATGTATTCAGGCAGTTGGATACATGGTCATGCAATGTATTAAAAGTGCGAGAAGACATACTCTATCCCAACAAGCAATTCCTAGGGCTCTTCTTATGCAGTGTGGACACAACCTCCTTAATGAAAAGCTATTGTTAATATAAGCTTAATTTAATTGTATAAACTAATTTCAACTTTCTTAAATTATTCATATCCTCTTTCTGTTTAGACACATCAGCATTATGGTGTTTAGGTACTGAAGCCTAAAGGACCATTTCTATTTAACTCATTTAATATCATCTGAAGTTCAGACTGTAAATTATGATCATGATGGTGAAGATGAAGAACAAGAAGAAGGAAAGGCAGAGAACAGACAGGAATCTACTCGAGCACATATAAAGCAATGTGCCTTTACTCATCAGAGATTTTAATCCTTATAACATCGCACCAAGATCTTTTTATCCCTAGTATGCAGAGGAGGAAAGTGGGTTCCAGGGCAGATAGATCACACACTGTCTAAGTGGTAGAATTGAAACTCAAATCAGATTGCTTAACACAAGGGGGCTAGCGTTTTCAACCATGCATAATGCTCTGACACCATTCAGTTATTAAACACTTTGTACTAATCAGCCACTGTGTTCCAGGTTTGATGAGAGTATAGAGAGAAAGCACCTCTGAACTTGAAACTAAAAAACCTACCTCATCCCACCTTCAGCCTTGACTATAGTATGTATTCCAACAGCAGTTTATTTTCTGTGCCACAAAACTGGCAAGAGAAATAGGTTTGCCAAGTTGTCATGTGACCCAGAAGAACTCTGAGCTGGCCATTCCCTTGCAGTACTCCAGTGAAGTTCCATTTTCCAAGGTGAGGACCCACCCTGGATCCATGACTCTGTCTTCCCACTTTCCTTAGCCATTACATAAGCCAGCACCTGTTTGTGTTGTCAAGAGCATTTTTAGATTCAAATCCACAGGTGGCTTTTTATTTTTTATTTATTTTTTTCTGTTGTGCCATGGAGTAAAAACATTGAAACTTTTTTCTGGTGACTAATATAAGGAAATATTTCCTGGTGGACATTTCCTAATTGAACTGCTTGACAAAAATGTGGAGGGACTCCGATCCTGCCAGAATATTCCCCTTGTTCTCTTGGTTCAGCTTTGACAGTTTGAAGGATTAAGGGATAACAGTGACAGTAGTTCTTATTATTACCCAAGTCTTACCGTGTCTTTCTCACCATTCACCATGTCCCTGCTGGAATAAATGCTGATGAGTACATCTGTTGTGTTATTTAAAGTAGATCTTTAAGTCAAAATGAGGATGTGTGTGCGGCACCTCATTTTGAGTTTGCTTAATGTTTCCGACCATATTTAAGAAATAAATCCCAAATGCTCTTTTGCTAAGTGCATTTTTCTTTCGATCTTAAACCTATGTGTATTTTTAAGGTCATTTAATCCATGCATTTCCAATTGCTCCGGTCTTAAATCATCACTGTGTTATTTTATGTAAGAGGTACTTAATGTCTCAAGAAGCTTTTGGAGGCCTTTAAAACTCAAAGACTTTTTTTTTTCCCCCAAGACCAGAAGTTCCATTTTGTCAAGAGTAAACAAGCTTAAAGAAGACCAACATCACAGCCTGTTTAATAGTCAAAAAGTTTGAATTTCAGTGGGGTCAGAACTTGGCAAAGGCGTTTTCCCATCCATAGCTCAAGCCTCTATATTCCCTCCCAGCTTAGGCAGAAACACATGGAAAGGATATCCAGCAGAGTGCTCTTCTTGGTGACATCTGCATCTGGAGGGGTGTCCTGGCATCCAGCAACAGCGTTCTCTTCCCCCAGGGAAAGAGAAGGCTCAAAACCCCAAATAATAATAATAATCTATTACAGATTTCAGGTTACCAAAAGTTAGAGAAAAGGATCATAGCAAAACACTTAGCATAGCTACATGTCAAAAGGAAGGCTACTGTAATTTCCACCCTTGGGGCATATACTTTTGTATTATTATGTAAAATATGCATATAAATTTAAATATATTTCCATATTATATTCAAAATCCCCAATCGTTAATATGAAGAATAAAACAATTAATTGTCGGGAATGACGGCACATGCCTGTAATTCTAGTACTTGGGAGGCTGAGACAGGAGGATCACTGGTTCAAGGCCAGCCTTAGCAACTTAGCAAGACTCTGTTTCAAAATAAAAAATAAAAAGGGCTGGGAGTGTACCTCAGAGGTAGAATGTCCCTGGGTTCAACCTCCATTATAGCCCTAAAAAACTAGAATTAATTATTGCATATATTTTTTAATCTGAGATTCATGATTACTAGAAGAATTGAACCAGTAGTGGGCACCTCAAACAACAGAACTGATCTTCTGGAACATTCTTCTGGATTGGAGGGTTTTTTAAATTTTTTTATTTTTTATATTTTTAGGTACTAGGTATTGAACCCAGGGGCATTTTACCTACAAGCTACACCCCCAGCCCTATTTCTTATAGTTTATTTTAAAACAAAGTCTCACTATGTTGCAGAGGGCCTCACTAAGTCGCTGAGGCTGACTGTGAAGCTATGATCCTCCTGTCTCAGTCTCCCGAGTACGGGGATTACAAGCATGCACCACCACTCCTGTCTGGATTTGATAAAGTAAATTGAAGTTAGGGAGGTACAAAGAACTACTAACAAAACAAACAAAGCTGGGTATGGTTGCGCACTCCTATACTTTCAGTATTTGGGAACCTGAGACAGGAGGATTACAGGTTCGAAGCCAGCCTCAACAACTTAGCAAGGCCCTGTTTCCAAATAAAATATAAAATAGACCTGAGGGTGTAGTTTAGAGATATAATGCCCCTGGATTCAATCCCCAGCACAACAAAATAAAATAAACAGAAATAATAGTTACAAAATTTAGATTGACTCTTCACTCTGTTTCTTACTGTGGGGCCTTGGGCAAGTGACTTAAGTAGTTTGAATGTCTTTTTCCTCATCGCAAAGCTAGGAGCATTTACCCTATGTCCTTTCCAGATTTAACATTTCATGTGTCTGAGACTCTAACATGAACTGAACCCAGGAATGGGGTTATCTGATGGTCAAAAATTGAAAAAAAAAATCTTGGCAATTTGATTACAATTAACTCATTTAGGAAAATAAATATAATATTTGGGATAACCCTTGGGTTTTGGCAATAAGTAACTCTCCCATCATGATTTTTTTTTTTTTTTAAATGGGGGAAGATTTAATTTGAAAGGGTGGCTAGAAAGCAGAAAGCAGCTGCATTCGTCACAGACATGCGACCCTCTTGTCCATACAGGACCCTGGAAGGATTTTGAAATGTACAACAAATGGAAACAGCCTAGATTCATACCACATCAGGTATCAAAGTGATGTGAGACTTTCTGGTTCTCTTCTCAAATTTTTTCTCCTCTTTTAGAAATGTATGTTATGAATTATGATCATTGCCATAGAGCCAAGTATTCACCGGGCTGCAGCTAGATCTTTGTTTAGTGAGCAAAAGCTCCCTGCCAGCTGCAAACTGCAGCTGTCTGTCAGCATTTGTGAGGACAAACCACCCCACTATCCCTGATCACTTAGCCATAGCCTACATACTGAGTCCTCAGATCCGCTCAGCGAGCCCTTTGCATTTTCAATACACTTCCTGTGGGGGAGGGCCTTGATGCTTTGCACGCACATTTTGAAGCAAATAGCTTGAAGCTTATGTCAAAATGATGCTTCTAATAGAGGGCTCTTTCCCAACAAAACTGTTTTCTGAAAGACTAACCAACTCTGGCCTGACATTTCCTGATCCCTGATGCCCTGAAAAAGGCAAGGGAGGCTACCACTCTGACAACCAGCCATTCCTCACACAGAGTGAGCCCTGAAGAGTGCCAAGAGAATGGGCCCTCAGCCAGGCGCCAGTCTCAGAGCTAGGGAATGTGGGGTGAAAAGGCCACAGCCGAGGAGTGAAGCCTGAGGAACACCCCCACCCCCCAGGGCATTGAGCATGGCTATTCTCCTGGGCCATGGCATGAAACAGGAGACAAGACTCAAAAGAATCCTTATTTCAGAAGAAATCCTAGTCTAGAATGTTCAAGTCAACTTGGAACTTGGGAGCTTTAAAAAGGGACTTTGAAGGATGATAGATTTTGCTCAACTAGAATTTGCTGGCCTTCTGGCCTTCTCAGCAGTTTTTTCTTTTTCTTGAAATTTCCAAGCATACTTAGTCTAAGAGAGAAACTACAGCACCACGCCAGATTGAATTAGAACCTTTGTAGGGATAGTAGAAATCTATACTCTTTTTATCATCAGAATGAGTCACATGATCTATAAGGGTCATATTTTTAGTGTGGTAGTAATTTTACGAATGCACAGAGAATTATCCTGGGATTTTAGGAATACCCTGCTTTTCCTAGGCATTTGCAAACTATAAACTGTGAGCTTGTTAAAGGACAAAATCTAGAAGGGGTACTCCCTGGGGTGTACCCTGGGGTACTCCCAGCACACTGCAGGAGCATGAGGTATGATCATTCTGTACCTATGGAAGAGACATTTTGGATTTTTGTTTAATAATATTTTCAAGTAAAAAAAAAATCTGAAATTCTTACTGCTCATATAGTATAGTAAAACTACTCTTTGTCATGTCAGAATATTGTTTCACCATGGAATGTGCCCTCTTAGGAAGGAAGGCACAATGAAAATTCAAATGTATAACACAACTGTACAATATGTATCATACACCCAAAGTTGGCCCAAGTCACCCAGTGGAGAAAATATTCTAAAGTTTGGGAAATGGTGTGTGTGTGTGTGTGTGTGTGTGTGTGTGTGTGTGTGTGTGTGTGTTTAAGTTTGATTATGTTTATGGGTAGGAGAGTATTAACCCAAACATAAATACTTTCTTTCCCACAACTTATACACAATACTTCAAATAGCTTCTTTCAATAAAAACCATTAGAGTCACAGGGTCATTAAATAATAGCAAAGCTCAGTTAGTCTCTGGTCTTCCCCTGTTCACAAGGATTGCAAAATAAAAACAAAGACTCTACAACGAATCAATATTTTCAAAAGGAATAGCAACTTACAGGATGAGAGTATTTGGATTGCTAAATGCCTTCACTACTTTCCACATTGCCGTTTGTTGCTACGTTCATTGTGAAACCTTTTTGCTGGATGTGTTACATACGATGAGCCTGGGTGTTATAATAAACAGGGAGGAGGGCTGCAATAATGTATTTCAGTTAGGAAGAAGCACTTGAAAGAAATTGGTTTTGCTATACACATGATGTGAGCCAATCAATAGTGGTTTAGTCTGACAAGAGCTGTCAATATCCATTGTCACAGTTCAGAAAGTCGTTAATGGATAGCTCTTCAAAACCCAATGATTTTAACACATGTTCAACGTCTTGAAATATACTCTACCTGGCAGACGTTAATCACAGGTAACTCTTGAGGTGGTGTACTAGTTTTTCACACTTTAAAGAAAAATTATAGTCAATTTAAACATATATAAAAACACAAACATATATGTGCAATAGATAAGGGTATAATATAATAATACCAGACAGAGAATGAATGATCAGTAAAAGTTGAAAAAGTGAGAGGCCCTGGAAGGTGAAGAGATTGTTTTCTTGTAACACCTGTTTACTTACTGGTTATCACCGCAGTGATAATGATTCAGGATGCCTATGGTAGCCTTAAGTTAATAAGAAGCTAGCATTTATTGCATATTTGTTATACACTAGACCTTGTGCTGATTGTTTTGCATATACCAAGGCATTTACTCAACAATCTTTGGTGTGGATAATACTCACCAAATTTTAACATATAAAGATATAAAAGCACAAAAACTTTCATAGCTTAAACAAGATACCACATTAAATGATGAGAGTTGAAATTCAAAATTCAAAGTCTATGGTATTCTAGTATTCAAAAGAGAGAAGTAATACATGAGAATAAGTGAGAAAGTAAGGAACATAATCTTTTGTTGTTGTTGTTATTTACTGGGGAATGAACCTGGAGTGTTCTATCTCTGAGCTACATCCAAGCTCTTTTTATTTTTTATTTATTTATTTATTTTTTATTTTGAAACAGAGTGTCACTATGCTGCTGAGGCCTAGAATCTGCTATCTTTCTGTCTCAGTCTCCCAGTCTCCCAAGTACTGGTATTATAGGCATGGGCCACTGACCTGGCTAGGAACTCAACTTTTTTTTTTTTTTTTCTATTTTGAGGCCAGGTACTGAGGATTAAACCCAGAGGCATTCTACCTATGAGATACACTCTCAGCTCTATTTAATTTAATTTATTTATTTATTTGAAACAGGGTCTCACTAGGTTGTTGAGAATCTTGCTACTTATTGAGGCTGTAATTGAACTTGTAATTCTCCTGTCTCAGTCTCCCCAGTACTGGGATTACAGCCATGAGCCACCATGCCTGGTGGAACACAATTCTTTCTTTTTAATTTTTTAATTTTTTTCTGTGATACCGGGGATTGAACCCAGAGGCATTCTACCTCTTAGCTATACCTCCAGTCTACTTTTATGTTTTTATTTTGAAACAGGGTCTCACTAAGTTGTGGAGGGCCTCACTAAGTAGCTGAGGCTGGCCGCAAACCTGTGATCCTCCTGTCTCAGCCTCCCAAATACTGGGGGAATACAATTCTTAAAAAAACAAAAACAAAGAACAAGAATGGCATTAGCAGATGGAAGGGCTCCATATCAGTGGTTCATATCTACTTCCCCCATAAGTGCTGATCCCAGACTCTTACACTCAGGTCCTGTGAAGTAATCATAACATAAGCCATTGAGTTCTGGCACTGGGCATAGAGGAGAATGAAATTTCTAGGTTGGCTGAGAAGAGAGTTAAGGAGTTTGGAGATGTGAATGTGACTGTTTATATAGTTGTGGACTAAGTGTATGTCTTTCTCCAAAAAGACTATGTGATGGCAGAAGTAAAATTGAGAAATAGGCCTGGATGCTAGCCATTTTGTCTAATAGGGAAGGGGGATCCCACCTAATATCTACTTCTATAATAATTCTTGTCTTGTTATGTGCACCCACTGGGAGCACCAGCAAGTGATTCCCCTTCCACCCAGCATGCAGCCTTGCAGCAGCATGTGATACCTGCTCTGAGGCTCTGGAATTCTATACTGCCATGCACCTTTCTGACTGGCAATGCAGCGATTATTCAACTCCATTGCTGTCCCAGAATACACTCATTCCATCTCTGGAAACCCCTCTTCCCTCTCAGGTCTCCAATGATACACATCCCTAAACTGGAGTTTTGGAAAACAGTTCCTGTA
Organism: Graphiurus murinus; assembly: GCA_004027655.1. NCBI lineage: Eukaryota > Metazoa > Chordata > Mammalia > Rodentia > Gliridae > Graphiurus > Graphiurus murinus. The sequence continues at coordinate 15,910 of PVLC010006054.1, forward strand.
AAGCAGGTGATTTAAGACCTCAGGTTGGAAGCACTCCAGTTAAGGCTGGGATGACGTGAGGGGAAGTGGCTATTACGATCTCTCTATGTCAGATACTGGACAGCATTGCCAAACAGATGCAGAGATAGGACATTGGCGCAGGAATAAAATGGCCCTATGTCCTCTCTGTCACTTATGCCACGTGACATCACCACTCTGAATCTCCATTTCCTAATATGAAGAATGGGCAACATTAATATAACCAACCACATTGAATTGTCATATAGATTATTAAATAAGATGCAACATGCCTAGTAAGTTCCTTGGCAAATAACACATATACCAGAAATAATAGTCATTATTAATAATAAGTATGAACCTGGGCATGGTGGGGCACACTTGTAATCCCAGTACTTGGGAGGCTGAGTCAGGAGAATCACAGGTTTGAGGACAGCCTCAGCAATTTAGGCTCTCCACAACTTAGTGAGACCCTGTTTCTAAATAAAAAAATAAAATAGGGCTGAGGATGTAGCTCAGAGGTAGAATTCCCTTGGGTTCAATCCCTAGTACCACAAAAATTATAATAATAAATAAGATGTTAGGATAACCAGATTAGCTAGCCAATGTGGAAATTAAGACGCAATACTACATATTATATATACATTTCAACACTTCCTCTTAACTGCTGACTATTTGGCTTGAAGAGATTTCTCAAACTATCAGTACCTATCATGTATATTTGGGCCTGGAATTTAAAGACTTAAAGAAAAACTTCAAAGTTATCATGTTACTCCCCTCTATACCTTCTGAGAATGCTTTTTGTTTGTTTGTTTTTTGCTGTACTGGGCCTTGAACTTGGGGCCTCATACCATACTAGGCAAGCACTTTATAACTGACCTATATCTGCAGCCCTGAGAATACATCTTTACTAATATTTCAAAAAAAACACACAAGCAAATATAAACACAAGATATATTCTGGTAGCTTTCACTATTTGTGTGTGTGTGTGTGTGTATGTGTGTGTGTGTGTGTGTGTGTGTGTGTGTGTGTGTGTGTGGCCTAGAATCTGAGTCAGTGTGTCAGCAATGAAATATGCAACTTTATTTTTATTTCAAATTCTCCAACTTTACTTTTTTTTTTTTTTTTTCAGAAAACCAGGTGTTAATTTCCTAGAATCTTGCTATGCTGTTACCTGCATATTGCCATTATCATGCCTAAAATTATATTTTGGGGAAGTTTTTTCTCTGTTTATAAACTGAAATTCACATTTTCTATTAGGTTCTTCCTACTTGTTTTGGTGGTGGCCTGTTTTCTATCACTAGAAGAGCACCCATTCCTGTATTTAATATACTGTCTTTCTCCATGGGAAACATATTTCTACTTCATAGTGCCCTAAGTTTGGATTGATGCCCTATGTTATTTTTGCTTTTTCTAGTAGTTTAGCTTTCAAAATCGGCTACTGCCTTAGCTCAATAGCCACTTGCTTTATTAGCAAATTTATCAAAGTTTGAGCAGCTCTCAAGTGGCAAAGTTTTACTGACACTATATCAAGTCATAAGAAGCTAAGATAAAATATCTAGTCAATAGAAGAATGTCTTAATGACCTAAATCTTTGCATCTTACGCTGTAACTGATACTGTTTCTGGGGGAAAATGTCACTGTGTATCTCTACACACACAATAGATTTTTGTTATTTAGGTATATTTCCTCTTCTTTCTTTTAGTTTCTCTGAAAAAATGCAGTATATCTATAACCTATGATGCAAAGATTTTGTTTTTTGTTTAAACTCTAGGTCATGAAAAGAAACCAGATGGATCTATAACAGAAGGAAAAGTATGTGTTCTGATAGTGTGCATGATATTTGCAGTACGATATTAAAGTCTTCATCATTACCACTATCAAAAGTATTCATTTCACAAATCAAAGCCATGTTAAATGCTATAATAGTAAAGAGTTAAAGAAAATGTCCTATCTTACATTAAAGAAACACATTGTCTCCACAGATGTACCTCCTACAATGTATTAGCAGCAAAAAAAAAAAAAAAAAAAAAAATTAATAATTAACCCTATACGTGAAAGAACAGTGAAAAATTTGGAGCATAGACAGATGAATGCACTAAAATTGGAAGGCATGGATACACATATTACTGGGAAAAGTAACCATGTAATTTCCATATGGTTGAATGATAGTTTGCCAGCTCTTTATTAACACTGAAATGTAAAAAAATATGAAAATATGGTTAGATTTGACTATTTATACTAGGTGATTTAGTCTAAAATTAAACATTTTTATTGTATGGATTCTCAATACTCCGTAAATGAGTAGATAGAATAAATCTGGATCATTGAATATATATGATGCATGTGTAATCATCTATTTTGTATTTTTACAATATCTAAGTGGGAATTAAGTGGTTAAAACAAAGCACTGCGGTTAAAATGCCCTGCATTCCCTCTTTCAATTATTTCCAGATTAATCATAATTTGTGTTTCAACTAAGTAACTTGAAGGTTCAATAGCCTAGTTTCTCAGGCTGCAAGTTGGGAGTTGAAACTATCACTTCTATTTACATTGAGCATGTGAAAAATAGATATTAAATGGTCAACAGAACATCAAGTCCAAACCTACCCTTTCTGCCCACTCTGACACACAGTTATGTACAAAGTTCTGCAACCTCTGAAACTACTTGCTGGAAAAAGCAAAACAGTATTTCTCACAGCCCCATGAATTAGCCCAAATGTGTATAACTTGGAAAGAAGCAGGCAAGGGGCTAAAAAGAAATTTAATAAACTTTATTTTTCTTTTCAATCAACTTTGGATAAGATATTTTCTTATTTAAGTCATTTAGAAAGTGGTACAACAGGGTAATTCCGAATACGAGAAGATTGTATTGGAAAATATGAGTAGAGACTACTCAGTACTTTGTTATGTAATCCTTGTGATGGTTTGGGAAGTGTTTTGGAATCTCTGGGGATAAAGAGCCTGACATAACCTTATTTTGTCATTTCTTTCTGGATCTCCCACTCCGAACACCACAGTGTGGTGAGATTATTGCACTACAAAACTACCAACCTTGCTCTGGTATCCCCCCTTGAATTGAATTGAATTGAAGTGTTGGGGGCTCTTAACTCCTAGCAAAACTGTCTATCTACATCTGATGTTGATCCCTATGTAACATCTCACCAGTAGAGTCAGAACAAGTAGCCTAGAAAGCTGTTTGCAATGGCATTTCTGAAGGTTAATAACTTTGCTTTCCTTTAGCAGCATTTCTGAAACATTAGCTCTCCCAGAATTTCCAAACTTAAAAAAAAAAAAAAATAGTAATAACAGCATGTAATTGTAACATGGGAATACCGCAAGAACAGCAGTTTGGCAAGAAAAGGAGATATTTCAAAATAAGGTCCCCAGAAAGAAAAGTTCTGGCAGATGCATAATCCTGGATCATATTATCCAAACTGTTGGATTCTGGAAGATTTGGGGGTTTTCTTTTGTGGTTCCCACACCCTGAATAGAATGGTAGTAGATGCTCATCATTCAAATTCTGCTGCTCCCTCCTTCTGCCCCATTCCTAACATGGAAATGCAGATATACCAAGGGTACTCATTGCAATATGCAGTCCTACCTCCAGATGTGGTTTTAACACCCTAATAGCTGTGTCAGGTATAAAACTTGTGCTGGGCTAATGCCTATTCTCATATGTAAGCTATTAAATAAAGATCATCTTAGAAAACCCACTATCCTAACATCTTAGAAAGCCCAGGATCCTAACTCCTCTCTGGTGAGAGCAGCTTTAGCACCAATTAAATCTCTCAACTGGTTAAGAATGGTGCTTAAAGCTAATGCCTTTGGCCTGTGTGCGTTGAGACTTAAATTGCCTATTGCTACTCAAGATTCTTAGTGTTTGAAAAATATTCTATTTGTTTGTGTTTGAAAGAAAAGATCACCCATTGATGGGAAAAAACGAGAAGAATGAATAAAAGAGAGGCAAGTAAATTAAGAAAATTGGAAAACTGGTACAATTCAAGTTAACCCTTTGGGGAGGTGACGATATGTAGAATTAAGAGTAATTCTTCTGGTCTCTTATGTAAATCAGATTAAATGCTTTGGAATTAGAACCCATATCTCTTTTAGCTCTTTTCATTTTCAAATAAAAAGTTTAAATGGTAATGGGAAAAAAAAAAACTGTTCATTGGCTTAACATAAATCTTTAAACTGCAGGAAGCTTCACCCTCAAAATGTAGCTGAATCTCTGAGGGAAAAGAAAAGGCTGAATTCTATTTTTCATAAATGATGGATTATTGTACCACACTGTGTATTTTCCAGTAAAGTGTCCTTTTATTTGCACTGTGTGATTACAAGTTTCTAAAAGTATGTGTGGGGTCACTCGGGTGCTGTGGGAAAATGGAAGGAACACTGTTCTGTTAGAATCAGTAGTGAAATCAGAAGCAAAGTATGTCCTGATTATCATAGGCATGTGTTTAAATTTTGCTTTCCTTAATTGGTTATGTTGTATTTACTTAAAATGAACAATTTGGCAAGTTTTTCTCCCTTGACAACAGAAAAGCGTAAACTGTTTTATAAGTTTGGCTGTTAAAATCAGATTTGTAAACCACAATATTCAAAGACTTTTACTGCTGTTTTCAGGGACCCAGATATGGACTTTGCTTTATAACCATACGTTTCTTGCATTTTTATTTTGTATTTATAGTGCTTTCAAGTTATTTGGTTAATAAAAACCACACCATATATTAAAGTCATCTACTGACTTTACCTTCAGCATAACTCTTCTTAGAACAAAATGAACAGAATGAATGATAGAAAAGACCTGGTAGTTTGACTTGTCATCTGAGGACGATTATTTATGGCATCAGGAAATGGAAGCTGATGCTCTAGTCTGTCTCCAGGAAAATCATCATTAGAGGCAACTGTGGAGAGTTTGACTATGTTTAAAGAAACTGTGTAATCATATCCAAGACTCTGCTAGTTTCTCAGGATGTGTGAGAAGGAAGCAAGATAAAGCATTTAAAAACATATTTCCATTTCCTTTGAAAAGCCAGTGCACCTTACAGACATTCCTCACATGTGGAGCCAGATGGTGGTATTGAAAACAATATAATATACATATATATCTCTCTAATTAAGAACACTATCACAAGGATACCTAGGGGGGTCCAAAAAGATATAACTCACTACATAATTATTTTCATATTCTAGCATTTATACTGTGGTGCGTGTGTGTGTGCTTTTTAATTTGCAAAGTACTTTCTAATTGCATCATTTTTACTAGTTCCAAAATGGCAGAAAAAATATCTTCTTTGGCCCTGCATTTCTAGGCATTCTGTCACAAGAAATTCCAAGGTCTTGAGATTAGATCAGAAACAAAAAAAAAATATTGATAACCTATAAAAACTTAGATCGATTATTTCATACAATACCAAAGATGGACTTGAGACAAAAATTGCTCTGAGGCATGATATATTGTAAGAAGTTAAGTGTTCCTTTAACTTCTAACACTAGAACCTAGACCTGAGTGACTTTGAGCACAGGCATCAGTTGAAGCAGATCCTACACCACTGTGGTCATTGCAATGATTGAACCTAGAATGAAAGTTGTTAAGGTATCATGTAGGCATAGTATATTAAGATGCCCAGAATAACTCTTCCAATCATACGATTTGGAAATAGTTAATGCCTGAATATTCACGATTCTAAAAGCACTTGTTATTTCTCCAAAATGACCTGCGATCAATTCTTCTCTATGAACCCTTAGTCTTGTATAGCTTTATTATATGCTGTATTATAATTACACAAGCACTGTGCATCTTATCCACAACAGATAAATCCAGCACTGCCATGTAAATAATATGGGGCCAATTTTTTGTTGTTGTCTTTATTTTTGTATTTTGCTATTATCTAGCAGCATTGTCCATAAATATGAGCCATATGTGCAAAGTAACATCTTCTAGTAGCCATATTTTTTTTTTATTATTTTTTATTTATTTATTTTTTTTTTTTGCGGTACTGGGGATTGAACTCAGGGGCATTCTACCTCTGAGCTATACCCCCAGCCCTATTTTTTATTCTTTATTTTGAAACCGAGTCTCACTAAGTTGCAGAGTGCCTCACTAGGTAGCTGAGGCTGGCCGCGAACCGGGATCCTCTGGTCTCAGCCTCCCGAATGCTGGGATTACAAGCGTGCGCCACCACGCCCGGCTTAGTAGCCATATTTTAAAAAGTAAAAAGAAACAGATTTTAATAATATATTAATTTTAATAATATATTTATTTTAGTTGAAAATATCTGAAACGTGATCATTTAAACATAAGGCAGAAGATGCATTCCAAATGCTTGATAGCCCTCTGCGACTAGTGGCTTCCATATTGAAGAGCATAGATCCAAAGCAGTGCTTCTCAACTGCTTGAGTAAAAATCCTCATGGAAAATAAGATTTGTATAGGCCGCTGGAAGGAATAGATAAGACTGCTCAATGTCAAAGTGTACCAAATTGCTCCAGAGACGCAGACTGCCATGGTTCTCTTCTGTTACCCTGAGTGCTAAATGCTGAATACCTGTGGAACCCATCTTCCAGGATCAATAGTTGGAAAGCTCTGGTCTACTGCAGTGAGTCACAATTTTTGTAAGCTGTAGATCATTCACATTCCTCATATAATCATGGGTATACTTTTATTACTGATTAATGAATAGATAGCTGATGATAAATGATATGTATGCATTTATATACATACATGTGCTATTTATAGATATAGGTAAAGGTTTTATTTTGTTTTTCACAGTTCCTTTATATTTTCCTAGTGTGCTGATGACCTTTTACTTGCAATAAAAAAGAACTTAGGAAGATCCTATGATATGGGAATCTGTTTAAGGCAGCAATTCTCAACAGAGAACAATTTTGCATTCCTCCCAGGACACATTTGGAAATGTCTTGAGGCATTTTTGGTTGTCACAGTGAAGAAGGGGTGCTACTGGCATATTACTGGATCGAGACCAGGGAGTATGCTCAACACTCTATGCAGCCTGCATAACAGATCCCCCTACAAAAAGAATGATCTGGTCTAAAATGTCAGTAGTTGCTAAGTGCTAGCTTAAGGTAATACAAAGTATTGTGTTCCTTTTAAGTAGCAAGCAGTTTCTTGCTTAGTATAACACCTAGTCCCAGGTCTTAAACAAAACTTTGAACTTAATTTAAAAGTAAAGTTCCACCCTTCTCCCAGTTAGTATGCAGACAAGTTGTTTTCCTCCTTCTACCCTTTCTTGCCTTACACTTCATTTAAATTATCCTCTGACTTGATAACTGAAGTTCACAACTGCTTTGTGGACCAAGCTGGAGGAAGGAGGATGTAAAATACCCTAACTTAGCCAATTTTAAGAAGGCCAACTTAGCCAATTTTAAGAAGACTTCTCACACTCTGCACCAGGCAGATTTTTAAAAGTAGACTTAAACATTTTTAAAAAGAGTACCTAATAAAGTGCTCTAAATTTATATGCTTTTTCAATGACTGGATTAAGACAGTGGAGACCCTGTTAGGATCTGTGTCTTATCTTACAGGCATGACAAACTATAATTGGTAATTAATAATAAGACACCTTTAATGTGGATAGACCCTATGCTTAATGAAAACCCAGACCTTATGTGTTAAAGTCATTTCTGAATTCAGAGCCTTAACATGGAGACTGGTGACTAGGAGGCAATCAGCAAATGTTCATTCAGGAATGAATCTGACAAACACTTGGCTTTGAAAATAAAGCCAAGAATAGGAAACTGAGGATAGGGGCCTGATAAACACATGAAAAATATTTGGGAAAAACTTGTGTTTTCAAATTTCACATAGAATTTTTGGTAACTACACATCAATAAGGAGAATAAGAAATATCCGCTTCAGGAAAAGAAAGCCAAGTTACCATTAAAAAGAAGACTGACAAAATTATGTGGACAAACAGAACCTTCAAAACTGCATGCCTTACCTGGTGATAGTATATAATCAGTATTAATTAAAATTAACAGTGCTAAATCCCCCCATTTAGATGATTTTTTCTTTGATCATAATTTTTTATTTAGATAGAGATGAAATGATCTAGATAAAGGTTATTATGTTAGATATAGGGCAATGTGAGTGAAGTGAACTGTGAATATAGGGAGCTAACTTCATTCCCATTGCAAATTGATGTTGCAGAAGGGCTAATACTTTCCTATGGGTGAGTTTTACCCATGCACCCTATCTAGACAGAAGGGCCTGAGCCATTAATTCAGATAGTTGTTCTATAGCTACTGTTTTCTATTCATATTTGCATAAAGTAATAATCATAAAGGAGAAATTTACTGAAAGCCTCTGACTTTGTTTTTAATCTCCAGTGTTCAGACTGCATCATAGTGCTTCTGATACAAGCGACAAAAACCGAGTTAAAAGCAGATTAAAGAAGTTTATTACCCGAAGACCTTCCCTGAAAACTCTGCAAGAAAAAGGACTTATTAAAGGTACAGAACATTTTGTACTTGTAACTGTGATAAGTGAATGTGCCTCTGTGTCCACAGCCAATCTGCACTAAAGGAATATTAGGATAATTTATTCTTTTTAGATTGCTTATTAAATTTTCTGCTCTATAATAGAGAAAACCATAGTTATCCAGAAAATTAACCCTAGGAAAATAAAGGCAGCATCATGGGATCATAGAGGGAAAAATAATACCTAGTTTTGATCTCTGAGGATCTGGGCTTTGTACTAGGAGCAGAAAAGAGGTATCCTAGTGGATGGTCTACTAGAATGACCACATAGTCCCTTGTGCCTGGCCAGTCCATTTACACTTGTTGCCCCAATACACTAATAACAATAGCCCTTTTCACTCTCAGAAGTATCCTGGTTTTAGATAATGTTATCTTATCGCCCAAGTCACAGTCTGCAATAAATGCTAAAAAGAAAGCCTGAGACAATCTAGTGTCACAAAAACAAGGCTATGGACAGCTAAAGAACTAAAAGCTCAATGTAAAGGGGAATAAGGAGATAGTTTTGCAAATATATCTAAGCTAAAGAGGGGGGAAACACAGTTCTAAACCATCTTAGCCACCAGAATATAAAAACATCATCCCTGGCACTAGAGTAAGTGGAATTCTGACCTTGAGCCTACTGTTCACTAGTACTGACATTAAACAAGTTATGAGCTCTCTGAGCCTCAGCTTTCCCACCTGCTAAATAGGGATAGTGATGAACACCATTGAGAGGACATTTGATTCAGTTTCATAGAATAATAACCTAGTATCTTCAAGTCTATCTTAGAATTCATTTTATATATTATTGTTTTCTTATAAAGAATTCAGTTGCGAGTTACCTGCCATCTTGAAAGATGTAAAATCAGATTAGCAGCCTAAACAATTCCAGTTTTACATAAAGTCTAAATTTCTTCATGAGTGTGGCAAAATGAAAGGGGTTTTAATTCAGTGGTAAGGTCTGGCTCCAATCAAAATGCTAAAGAATTAATAACCCTTGACAGTGCCCTGGAATTGGTCTCTGAAGGCAACAGAGGAACTGGATGCTTCGTGCAGTTTTCCTACTGATGCAATGGAACATGGAGCACACTGAGGCTTGCGTTTCCTATCTCAGAGTCCCATTAAATTTTCACCATAGCTGACCAATGAGTCAGTATTCATTAGTAGGACTATGGAAAATTTATGTGAAATTCTGATTTGTTAAGCTTCCATTGTTGTCTTCAGTGGAATTTTTTTCCAAATACAGATCAAGTTATGCAAATGTAGTCACTTTTTGGGCTCCTTTCAATTTCAACTATAAACTTTTTTCAAGGCTTTCACTGAGATATTTTTTTCAATTAAGTAAAAGGCTTTGAACCATTTTTTAAAATTATCCAGCTAGTCAAATTTAGTAATTTTTTATTGTACTTAAGGCAAAGATTTCGAAAAAAAAAAAACCAATAAAATCAGTATTTTAACCAGTTAAGAAAAATTGCATAAAATAAATTAATAATGGTTAATTTCTACAAGCAAAATTACTTAACTCTTTCAAAAGTAAGAATTATTGTTGTTGTGGGGGCAGTGGCTGTACTAATTTACATTCCCACCAAGAGGAATGGGTTCTTTTTCTTTCAAAATTGATCTTCAGTGCATTTGACCAAATAATTTGCATCATATTTAAACTCTCCAATATTCCAGATCTGGACAAAAGGTCTCTATTGCCAAATATAGGAAAGTGGTGTTTCCTAGCTTAGGCCTTACAACTATGCTTTTTGAGACCTGGGGTGCCTCTGCAGAGCCATGGCCACAGTTTAAAGTGGCCTTTTAATCAACACATATTAATTTTACAAATTAGTAGGTTTCATAGCGACACTTCCACACATGTGCATCTCCTGCATTGATCATGTCTACCCCTACTTCTATCCTCTCTCTTCCCCCCCTCCTTACTAGTCCCTCTTCCAAGTTCAGGCATCTCTCTTTTTAATTTTTTACATATGGGAGAAAACATATGATATTTGTATTTCTGTATCTGATTTATTTTGCTTAGCATGATGACATGTATTTCCATACATTTTTCTACAAAAGACTGAATTTCACTGTTCCTATGGTTGAATAAAACTCGACTGTGTTTATATACAATATTTTATTTTTCCATTTATCTACTGATGGGTATCTAGGTTGATCCCATATCTTGGCTATTAGAAATAGACACAATAATCATGGGTATGCAGATGTCTCTTTAGTATGTTGACTTTGTTTCCTTTGATATACACCTCACAGTATTATAGCTGAATCAAATGATAGTTCTATATTTAGTTTTTTTGAGGAAACTCTATACTGTTTTCCACAGTGGCTATATTACATTATTTTCCCACCAAGAGTAATAAGAGTCCCTTTTCTCCACATCCTTGCCAGTATGTT
>PVLC010006054.1:26886-71976 GCA_004027655.1 Graphiurus murinus
GCGGTACTGGGGATTGAACTCAGAGGCATTCTACCTCCGAGCTATACCCCCAGCCCTATTTTTTATTCTTTATTTTGAAACCGAGTCTCACTAAGTTGCGGAGTGCCTCACTAGGTAGCTGAGGCTGGCCGCGAACCCGGATCCTCTGGTCTCAGCCTCCCGAATGCTGGGATTACAAGCGTGCGCCACCACGCCCGGCAGTATGTTATTTTTATTTGTTTGTTTGTTTCTGTTTTGTGATAACCATTCTAAGTGGGGTGAGGTATAATCTCAATGTAGTTTTGATGGCAAAAGATGATAATATTTATATTTTATTGGCCATTTTTGCTTCTTCTTTTGGGAACTATTTGATTGAAAGGACTGAGATTTTAATTCAGCCAGTCTTCACTGAGCACCACTGTGGGGAATAGGAAAAGATATATTTTCCTGGGCATTATGGTGCATGCCTGTAATCCCAGTTCTTGAGAGGCTGAGACAGGAGCATCACAGCACACTAAAATTTAGTGAGACCATGGTTCAAAATAACAAATACAGTAGGGCTGAGTATAGCTAACTAGTAGAATGCCCCTAGGATCATTTCCCAGTCACACACACACACACACACACACACACACACACACACACACACACAAAAAGTGGGAAGTGCTCCACTAACTTTACAATACCCATCAGAGTCATGTCCACAAAGTACATTTTGTGAGAAGAGAATTGCCTTGATATCACAGTCTAAATTAAGTCTTTAATTAAAACTCTATTCTTAAAACCTGGTGGACTCCTGGAAATATGGCCAATATGTGATTGCATTGGTCAGAATCTACATCTAGAAACAGTTCCTTGATGGGAATGCATTTTCTTCTAATTTACTTAATATGACTAATGAGAAGGGTGTATCTTGATGTCAGAAAAAGGGGAGCCAGGAGATAATTCTGAATGGTTGCTCAATGGGACAAAAATCTCAATAGCTCAGGTAGGTGTAGTGATCATTATGTCACTGCAGTGGTCGCCTCTGAAAAGCTCCCCAAGTGCATTTGTATTCGCCCAGGGGATAACCAGCTGAGCCCTTTTTAAATGTTAGAGTTTATTACATTGGGCATCTCACTGGAGACAAAACTTGAATCAGTTTAATATGTAAATTACAGACAAGAGGGTACATTTCAGGGTGGTAGGTGTGTTTGTACATAACCTCTACTTGCTTTTGGAACTGAAGTAATAGCTGGCTAGTTGCAGCCAAACCACCTTATGTAATCTTTCAAATAACAGTATTGACATCCAAGAATAGGAAATACTTGGAAATGGTAAAGATAACAGATTTTTTTTCTTAGAAGGGACTAGTATTTCCTAATATCAAAATAACAGAGAGGATTGTATGTTTTGAAAGTAGTTTTACTTATCTTATTGTGTGCAAAACCTAACTGAATGACATTAGTAGACACTAAAAGCAATGTCAAGCTCCTTTCATTTTTAATCAACATATTATAAAGCAGACAACATGCTTATAGATTCAGTAGGACGCCTCAAAGTTATATGAAGAAAAGCAATGTTTTCCAGCCTAGCTAGTTTTGCTTACTAAGGGCCACTTTGAATGGTTTCTGAACACAGTTTTTCTAGATGTTGACTCCATATCTATAACATTGTTATTTAAAGTACAAACTGACTTGTTTCTGTATCTTTCTTTTCTTTAATTTTACAGTGTCTTCACTTATCAAGCTTAGGCATTATTTTATATTTTTGCTGCAATAGGCCTCAATTATACCAAGCCTCATCTGTCTAGCCTTTCTCCCCTGATACACATGGTCAAAAGCAGCTAGTCTCACTGTTTACCCTCTGCCTTTTCTATTGTATTTCTACATCATGAAAAAGTACATTATTTTCTCTGTTTCTATAATTATGATTCATTTATTGGTTAATTCTACAGTTAAAAATAGAAAAGCAACATCCACAATAGCATGTTTATATAAGATTATTTAATGAAGTGCGAAGTATTAGATTTCCTTCTCTGTTCCTATAATATGGTAACCCCTATGATTCTTGAAGGGTAATGTCCTGATCATGGTGAAACTGATCCTCTTTTGCATTTGAAAGTTATATTTGTCATTTTATTCTATTTCAATCTACCTCTAAGAATTTTTTTCAGTATTTTGGATCAAAATGTGCATAAAAGAAATAATCAGCTTTATCTTGAACATGTAAATATTACAGAATCTTTGACCAAGTAATGTGCCAGAGTGGATTAACATACTCATGGGTCCAGTGTTGTGACCTATGGACCTATGGACAACACAAATGATGATGTTTTTGTTTTCAAAAGTTATGCTCCACCATTGACTTAAAATAATCCTATCTTTTAGTATGATTTATTTATTAGTTGTGACTTTCTGGTTCAAATACCCCTACAACACACACACACACACACACACACATACCAGTATTTCATTTGTTCTTGCTTTCTAGACCTTTAATGGCATCATATATTTTCATCCTCTCAATCTATGTATTTCAATCAATGTATTCTAATTTTCCACTACCTGCATTTTTTCCCTGCATATCCTCTAAAGTCCTTCAATTTGGACTGTTTACTTTCTAGGGTCATTACCCTGTGATTTCCTTTCACTACTCTTCTGAGCTACATTTGCTGTCCTCTAAATTCCATAGCATTCTTTTCTAACCCCACTACCTCCTATTACTAGTAGCAGGATCCATTAACACATTTAGAAAACAGGAGAACTCAAAAGTCTAAAGGTATATTCCGTATGCCCACACAATTAATCAATAATTTAGTTACATATAATTCTATTGCCTTTAGAAGACTAAATTATACATCCCATTCTCGTAATTATTCCATTTTTATAAAGTAATGGCTACTATGAATTTTTCCCTCTGAAAATCACTGATTACTTTGTCGTTATTTTGGGATTTTTGTAATCAAGATAATACTTATAGGTAACATTTTTTGTGTATGTGTGATGCTGGGGATTGAACCCAGAGGCATTCTACCTCTGAACTACACCCCCAATCCTTTTTTATTTTTTAGTTTGAAACAGGATCTTTCCAAGTTGATAAGGGCCTTGCTAAACTGCTGAGGCTGCCTTTATTTATGTGATCCTCTATCTTAGCCTCCCAAAGTACTGTGATTACAGACATGCACCATGATGTCCCACTATTAACAAATTTTTTAAACTTTATTCTATTTAGTACTTAATTTCAAGAATTATGCACTGGCTGTCATGCTGCACACCTGTAATCCCAGTACTTAGGAAAACTGCAAATTCAAGGCCAGCCTCAGCAACTCAGAAAGGATTTTAGCAACTGAGCAAGACCCTGTTTCAAAATAAAGAGTCTGGATCATATGGTAGGTTCATTCCAATTTGTCTGAGGATCCTCCATACTGTTTTACAAAGTGGTTGCACTAATCTGCAATCCCAACAACAATATATCGGGGTTCCCACTTATCCACACCCTCACCAACATTTGTTGTTTGTGTTTTTAATGATTACCATTCTAATTGGGGTTAAGTGAAATATCAGGGTAGTTTGGTTTGCATTTCTCTGATTACTAATGATGTTGAACATTTCCTCATACATTTATTGGCCATTTGCATATCTTCTTTTGTGAAGTGTCTATTTAGATCACTTGCCCATTTTTTTGATTGGGCTATTTGTTTTCTTAGTGGTGAGTTTTGTGAGTTCTCTGTATATTCTAGATATTAGTCCTCTATTGGCGGAGTAGTTGGCAAACAATTTTTCCCATTCTTTGGGCTTTCTATTGAGGTTCTTGATAGTGTTCTTTGCTGCATAGAAGCTCTTTAATTTAAAGAAATCCCACATATTGATCTTCCTTTGAATTGCTCGTGCCTTTGGGGTCTTGTTTAGAAAATTTTTTACCTGTGCCTATGTGTTGAAATGTTGGACCTATGCCCTGCTCAAGTAGCTGCAAGATCTCTGGCCTGACTTCCATATGATCCAGCAATATCATTTCTGGGTATCTACCCAAAGAAATGGAAACCAAACTACTATAAAAATGCATGCATATCTATGTTTATAGCTGCACAATTCACAATTGCCAAACTTTCCAAACTATAGAACCAGCCAAGATGTCCATCAACCGATGAATGGATTACAAAACTATGGGATATGTTCACAATGGAATTTTATTCAGCCATAAAGAAAAACAAAATCATGTCATTTGCAAGGAAATGGATGGAAAACATTATGTTAAGTGAAATTAGTTAGTCACAAAAAGTAAAAAATCAGATGCTCTCCCTAATATGCAGAAGCTAGGGAGAAAGTGAGTCATAAGAGGGACTCCAGATGAAGGAGAAACCTTAGATGAGCAAAGAAGGTGACTTAACTGAAGGCAATGGGGAGTGGGAGAGGGAAACATCCTAATGCACATGATGTACATTCACAAACACATCAAAGTCAATCACTAAACTGAACATGAGAAGGAGGTAGGGTAAGGAAGTGGGGTGAGAATTGGGGAAGGGTTAAATGAGAGATGTGTGCATGTGTACCTCTACCAGCTTGTACTTCACAAAGATGTATGATTACAATGCACCAATAAAAAAAATAAAGAGGCTGGGAGTGTAGTTCAGATGTAGAATGGCCCTGTGTTTAATCACTAGTACCAAAAAATAAAAAGAATTATGACTGTCCACCAATCATGGTGGTATACCCTTATAACTGCAGCTACTTGGCAGACTGGGAAAGGAGGATTACAAGTTTGAGGCCAGCCTGGGCAATTTTGTGAAACCCTTTCTTAAAGCAAAATATAACAATGGGTGAAGATTACCTCAGTGGTAAAGCATCTCTAAGTTCAAACTCCTAGTACCACTAATATTTATATGAAATATGGAGTTTTCCTTATTGTTCTTATATTGACATATTCCTCCCATGTGTTTTCTCAATTTCCTCTTTTTTTTTTTTTTTTTGCGGTACTAGGGATTGAACTCAGGGGCATTCTACCTCCGATCTACACCCCTAGCCCTATTTTTTATTCTTTATTTTGAAACCAGGTCTCACTAAGTTGCGGAGTGCCTCACTAGGTAGCTGAGGCTGGCCGCGAACCCGGATCCTCCGGTCTCAGCCTCCTGAATGCTGGGATTACAAGTGTGCGCCACCACGCCAGGCTCAATTTCCTCTTTTGAGGTATTTATTTTGTGCACATTAGATCATCTGGATGAATTGTTTGATTCTGTCTTAATTTTTCTTACATTCCTCAAGAATATAAGATAAATCACCCCCTCATCTTAGAATTTATTTATTTTAACTTTAAAGACCATACTTTCAGTTTTCTAGACGTCTTTGTTTATCTATGCTTGTTCTTTTTTTCATATGTCATTCTCTTACATACTGTAAGGACAAAATCTTTGTCAACAGACAAAGAAACAACAGACAGTAAAATGACAGATTGGAGACCAGCCTCAGCAACTTAGCCAAGCTCTTAGCAACTTAGTGATACCCTGTTTGTTTCAAAATAAGGAATAAAATAGTCTGGGAGTATACCTCAGAGGTAGAATACCCCTGGTTCATCCTCCAGTACCAAACAACAGAACAACAAAAGGGAAATACATTGAGAATTTGGGCTAGGCATATATTTACTTTTTGGTATTTTTATTGCAGTATTGTTAATATGTCAATAAGCGTGACTATACTACTATAGAGTGTCATCTAACTACTGAAATAGTTAAGTAATTATACACTTATATACAACTAATCATTTAAGGTTTCTGTCAATAAAGAAAAAAATGTCACTGAAAAGTTATAGTACTTTTGGAAAATGTGTCAATTATAAAAATAATTAATGAAAGATTAGCTTGGAAAACATTAGTAATGTTCTCCAAAATTCAAATTGCAGATATGAGTTATCAGCCCTAAACTTTCTGTAAGTCATGTTTATGAATAGCAAAATCATCAAGAGGAAACTATTTTTAAATAATTCATTAGAATGAATTTTGACAGTTTAACCTTATTGTCATACTGTTAATTTAAGCAAAATATATATGAGCAACACTGCATTGTAGCTTTGAGGAGAGACATGCTCCAAATTTGTCACTTTATCAGTGTTTGAGAATAATTGTATTTGAATTTATATGCTAGGGCATGGGTCTATCATTGCTTGGGCCTGAAATACTCTCACAACTTCCACAATATGCACTAATGTGCTTAAAATATCTTGTAAATCTTCTTTTCTTTAAACTTCTTTATGGTTCATAATTGAACTGTGATCTTTACGTGTGAGCTATGTCATGATTTAATATTAGCCAAAATTAATAGCCAACCTTAAGCTTCTTTATCTTGGCCTATAAGCTTCCTGGTTCCTTTGCATTAGTAGTTCCCTGGCAGTTTCTGTTATTTAAAGGCTCTCCGGAGCAAATGTGTTGGTAATAGAGTACCACATAGTTAGCTTTTGTTCAATAATAAAATACAGGTCACAATGAAAGATAGAGAAATGTTGAGGGAAAAGTGCACCTGGGTAGCAGGTTAAGCCTATGTCTTTTAAAAGCCTGTTATCTGGGGAGAAAATGATCTGGGTCTTATGAGATATTAAAAGCAGATTAACTTTGAGCAATGAAAGAAAATGAGGTCCAGAAATGGGAATGTATTAGGTAGGGGGAAAAAATGAATGAGTCAGAATAACAGTTTCCCTGTGGTGCGGAAATTTATTTTCTTAAGGGAAGAGACCTTTTTATTAAAACATTAGTTAGAATGTAATATTATTTGAGATGGTGACTGCATATATGTGTATATGTATATTTGTATATATATATATATATATACACACACACACACACATACATGCAGTTTGAATTATCACCAGGATTTGAGTGACCATATATATATATACACACACACACACACACACATACATACAGTTAGCCCCCTATATCCATGGATTCTCCATATGTGGATTCAACCAAACATAGATAAAATTTTTTAGGGAAAATCCTGGTGTGGTGGTTCAAGCCTGTCATCCCAGTACTCTACTCGGGAGGCTGAGACAGAAGGATCTCTAGTTCAAGGCCATCCTTAACAATTTAGTAAGAAGCTCAGCAACTTAGAGAGACTCTGTTTTGAAAATTAAAATAATAAAAGAGGGTTGGAGGTATGATTCAGAGGTAGAACACCTCTTGGTTCAATCCCCAGTACCACAAAATGTGGGGTGTGTGTGTGTGTGTGTGTGTGTGTGTGTGTGTGTGTGTGTGTTAAGGGAAATTTGGCAGTTTTGTTTTTAGCCATGATCTCTAAACCCCATACTAGTTGCATTCTATGAACTATGTATACTTGAAAGATTCGCCGGAGTTCTGGCATATCCCATATGGTCACTCAAATTCTGGTGATAATTCAAAATATTGTATTTGAGCCTCCCAGTTTGAGAACTGTCAAGTTGCCATAAAATTGAAAGAAATATGTCATGTATGCCAAAAAGAAGCAATAAGAGGTGGAGACAGGCTAAGATTCATCCTGTGAATCTGCACCATGTTTTAAGCATATCCTGTGCACTAACTTTAATCTTGTGTATGCATGTAGATTTAAGAAATTATGCAAAATCTCCCTCTCTACACCTAATATTGGAGTGGATATGGTTCTCCGAAGCATGTCTTGGACTAGCTGCAGGTGATCACAAGTCAGGCTAATGTGATGTTTCCCTTGGGGTCAGATGGTGAGGTTCTCTGGAGAGGTGGCCTGTGACCATTTCAAACCTCTAATCACATCCTAAGTCTCCCTCGGTGAAACCACCTAAAGAGAAGAAAAAAGATGCAGTGCCCTTATTGGAGTTCCACAGAATCCCCTTTTTTAAAGGTTAGCATTTATTATTGATACCCTGCTGTTCTCCAGCAGGTGTGCTCATCCCGCATCCTTCCCTCATGACTCCTAAAGCCAGCTTCGCAGGCAGTGTGAGATTCTTCAGCTTAGTTCTTGTTAGCTTTTCAGGGCCTCTGTAGACCTGATGAACAATATCCAAAGCCAGTGTGGGTATTGACTTTCTCCTTTATAATTTTTATAATTCTCTTCACACAAAGTGCAAGCTGGTGATTTCATTTGTTGGTGAGGTAGATAATTCAGGGAGATTAAAGTAGAATTTTGTCCTATCCTGGAGATTGATAATTTGAACAAATGTATAAATAAATGTTTCATGTGCTGTGAGACGAGTTGAATTTTTTATGGTACTTGATAAAGAAGATCCTGTGCCTCCCTCACTCCTGGCACAAGTAGGATCTAAGAGTCCACATCATGTGTGTGTTGAGTGTAATTCTGAAAAGAGTACATATCAGAGTTCTCACAACCAGTAAGTATCTCCTCATCAGAGGCCACATTCAGCAGATGTGTTAGACTACAACTACCAAGGAAATATTAACGTAACATTTCATTGTGACACATCCTAAGATTAAGAGTGTTCTTTTCTATCTTGTAGCATCACTGACAGTGTGGCCTAGAAATCTCCTTTCCCCAAATTTGTATCTATCACAAGTCAATAACATTTCATAAATTTTCAAGATTGTAAAACAAAGAATGTGTATCTTTTTATTTGGGGAATATTCAAATTTTGTTCCATATAAAAATATATCCCTGTGGCTTATTACCTTATTTGATTAGTGGTGATAGCAATTAATTATCCTCCAGCTGGGAGTGGTGGTATACACCTGTGGTCCCAGCCACTATGGAGGCTAAAGCAGGAGAATTACTTGAGCTCAAGAGCTCAAGGCCAGGCTGAGCAACATAGCAAGACCCCTTCTCAAAAACAGAAAATAAGCAATACATTGCCTTTGCAAAATTTAATCATTAGGAAATTAACTCCATCTTGCAAAAGAACTTTTATTGCATTTTCTATGCTTCTCTGTGGGAGGAAGGTAAGAGTCTGTATCAGATACTGGACAATCATAATTGGTCGTCTGTCCATGTTAGTGGTATTGCAATATGGAGAAGTGTGTCTCTCAGTGTTTCTTTGAAATTGACTATGTTACTTTAAGCGTGTTTTATCAAAGAATTTTCTGGGGCAACAGATCTGAAAACATAAACTTTATGTAGTATTGCTCCTCCTTAGATATTCCCCTTTAATATGTCCTTTCTTTTTGAAGATAAAATAGCAGTACATAAAAGGGCTCTGGGAATAGGCAGCTATATATCATAAACACTCTTTGCTCCCCCTCCCATCCCCTGAAATTTGGAAATGATTTGATTGAAGCAATGATTCCCTTGATCTTGTGCTAGGACTCCTCCTTCTTCATTGTCTTCTCCTCTCTATGGGAGGCAACAGCCCTGCCACAGAATCACTCCTGGGAGGGAAGGAGGTATTTCCAGCGACCATATTTTCCAAACACAGAATTGAGACACATGGCCTGACGGTGACATAATATTTGAAGTAGGGACTGTGCTCAAAGATCCAGAACATATGGTCATAAGAGTTTTCTTATAAAAAGTGGCCATTTAAGATGCTTTCTAGATTTTTGTTCACAAAAGGCACATGCCCCTCATCCCTTTTTCTCATTAAAAATCATTACCGACAAATCAGAACACTGACCACCCCACCACCCCTCAACATGTTTCTTGGCCAGCTTGAGAACTACCCTATTGACTCAAAAGTTAAATGCACAGCCATCAAGGAAGAAATGCAAACCAGACTACCACACATATTATGAATATATTGCTCTTCTTAAAATGCTAGTTGGTTTTTCATACTGGAGTATTGACTAACTGTCTGCGTTTGATGTATGGTTTACCAGCCTGATGTCGACTTATGGTTAGAGCTTAACTTGTTAGTTCTGCTTTTGCAGCCAATTCAGAATAACTACAGATGCTTTGAGATATTAAAATTGACTGCTCAAATGGACTCAGTGTGGGAGTTTCATTGGTTTTAAATTGATAACAGCTGAAAGAGTGAATGATTAAAGTGTACATGGGCATAGGATACGGCTCTTTCATAGGAACTCTTGTGAACAGACTTAGTAGTGTGGGAATTTTTCTTTCTTTCTTTTTCTATTATAGTTATTTCTCAGCAATCTTGGGTTAAATTTAAAAATCGTCCAGGAATATTCAAGAGCCTAGAGGAAAAATAATTGCTGAGAAACTGAGATGAATTCCGATGAAGTGGGCTTCTAATCTGGAGGGAACATTTAAAGTTAAGTGGCATTCCATAAGGTGGTGATTGTGTCTATTTCCCAGGCATGTGAGTTAAATAAGCTGTATAGGAAGCATAAACTGTCATAATAGAAGAGTTGGAGTGTTGTGTACATCTCTTTCAACTCATAAAAACCGAGGCTCCAAAGTGTCTTATCACAGATAAGTCAAACAAGACCCCTTCTTTTCTTCTTCATTCTCCTGGGAACAGTTATTGTTGTTTTCATTATTTAAAAGATTTTCTGAATGCCTTCTTCTCACACAAGAAAAAAGAACACAAAAGAGAAATAGGAAAACTTTTCTCCCCCTCCTCAACTCTGCTCTTCTTTATATAAAACAGGTTTTGTGAAAATGTGTTTTTTTAACAATTCAATAGTAGCTTAGGGAAAAAGCCCAGTAAAGAAATGAATTCAGAGAAATTTAAAATTTGTAAAAAAGAAATATGTTTTTTATATTACATGCCTTCCTCAACTTATATTTTCTAAGAGTTCAGTGCCCTTACTATGGCCTAACTCTATTCTATTTTTAAATGTCTTTAGTATTGTACCTTTAATATTTTGTTAAAAATATTAGAATCATTTTGTAAAGCTAGCTGATAGAGAGCATGAATCTATAACAATATAATTAAATTGGGATTTGTTGAGGAGATATAAGATCAAATATTATGTACCTATTTCACATATTTGTGTTAAAGAAAGCTAAATCATTGTCCCCTGTAGCATATCCCCAAATATGCAGCAAATTTTGACCTCATGTTAATAACAATTAATGGGATAAGAGATTTTGATATATTTTGATAATAACATTAGTGGATAGTGGTATCTGTGTTTAGACATATAAGAAAATCAAATGATAAATGGCAATCTGATTTTTAAAACAAAATGAATCATGAATATTCTGGTCAATGTTTCTAAGTAAATTTGTTATGTATTTGCTGTTTGATTTTTTGCCCCAACTAAAACCTGTATCCTTGGACCAAATCTTAAAATTGCCTAAGCTGGTGCTTCCCTGAGATGCACAGAACCATTGAACCATATTTTCCTTGTTCCTGCGCAGATAGCTGTCTAAACCTGAGATAAGGATTGATGTTTCCATAAGATGTAATTCCCTAACAAATGTAGGGCAAGGAAAGAAATTTCATTATCTTTCAACAAGTTGTTACGTTCCGATTTTTAAATGACTTATCTATCCATATTAAACAGGAGGGATATTTGAGAAGAGATGTCATCCAAGTTAAACACATGTGAAGGCCATTAACTTGAGTATATCACTTCCAACATGTTCCTCTGAACTTAGAAGTCCAATTCACAGGAATAAAAGATGGAGTCAGAAGAGGCCCAGCTTCAGTTAACCTCACCATGAAGGGCTCTATCTGACAACTAGAGACTGAGAAAGAAGAAATCAGATGGCCTGAGAATAATATGTTGGGTGTATCTTAATATCTTGAGATTTCAAATAATCTAAATGTCAGAAAAAGCATCACTCCCCTACACTCCTTCATCCTTTGCACCATCTCATACATTCATTCTATGAACAGAAAAATACTATATTTGCATCTTTTGTGACTGCACATATCAAATGCACTGGGGCCTTGAGTATGGTACAATTTTTCTATCTTAAAAAAATTAATTAACATAAAAGACCATTCAATATTATGTAAAGAATTTGACAGGGCATCATTTAATGTTTTTTTTTAGAAACAATTAACATGTCAAAAGATGAAGTGAGAGCCTATTTGGTTATAAATCTGTTCACATAATTATGAGTTGAAGAAGTTAGAAACACTTTAGAAAAGAAAAACAAGGTTAGGCCCTTGCTTCATCAAAAACAGAATTCCCAATGATGTCAGATACCTCAAATTCTCTAGAATAAGTGCCCTGTATTTATTTACACACTTGCATGCATCTCTTTTTAATCAGAAAGGTTATGTGTGTGTGTGTGTGTGTGTGTGTGTGTGTGTGTGTGTAGTATGAGTGAATAATCTTAAAGAAAAATAATATTGCTGGAGGGAACCAGGGAAAAATCACCAAGTGCTGTGGAATACATTATGATATGAGACTACAAAGCATCAAGATAAGTATAGAAAACATCTAATGAATGACAATCAGATCTGTATATCAGGTTGTATTCAACTGAAAATGCCACAGTGGCACAGAGATGTATTCCACATGGAAGTGTATGATGTGGGTGCTGACTTGGGCTCAGCCCTGGGGTGCTACAGAAGTAAGTACGTCTTTGCCCTCAGAAGGGACGAAGGGGCAGGAGGTAGAGCAGAGCGTGGGGAGAGAAGGCCCCACAGACTTACTTGACCCAAGACAGGAAGAGGCTTCATTGGAAACATGAGATAAGATATCTGAGGAACTCTGGGGACAACAGTGAATACTTTGGGGTAAAGTGTTAGTGGAAAGCACCCCCGTATGATAGACCAAAGCCATCTATCTGTTTCTAAAATCAGGAATTATAGGATGAACCTTAATAAAAGCCTAGAGGGAGCTTCTGTCTGTGGACTCTTCCCACCCCCCAGATGTGATTCTCTGAGAAGCTGTTGTGGACATGCACACTGAGCTTCCGTTTCATGTGCTGGCCTGGAGAGCTATCTGGTGGGAGGAGTCTGCACTAATCAATCAGGCACACCATCTGGAGGCTGGGAATAGTGCAGGCAGCCTCTGCCTGGGAAGGGTCTGAACCTGCTGCCCTCGCTGTGACAGGCTTGAGTCCCAGGCTCTAAGAACATCTAACAAAACATGCAGCTCAGCCTTCTGAGAAAGTGATACTCAAGCACAAGAACTATACTTCACTTTACATCCTGTTTACGTATGTCAGCACACCGGAAATAATTAAGTATATGGAAATTATTTTCCTCCTTGGGCATGGGTATTTATGATGGGAGATGGGATAAGAAAGGAGCAGCCAAGACTCTTCCTCTGATATTCGAAAGGGGCATGTGATCATTTTGTTTAGGAAAATTAGTACATTGCAGAACCATCGAGATCACCAAATTTTGAAGTAGATTTAAAGTCTAGTTTTGGCTCTGCTACTTACTTATTTGTTTTGTACATTTCATGAGGCGATGAAATTATCTGTCTTCACACCTTCCAGATAATACCTTTTGATATTGTGGACACTATAAAGAGTGATTATTCTAGCAAAAAATAACTATTAATTGTTACACTTTCTTCCTAACTTTACCATTATTATTGCTTGCCATGTCATCTGATTACAGAGAAAATATTCCAAAAATTGCAAAACATATAAATCATGGTGCAATTTTTGCAACATTGCACTAATAAAGTCAACATCTTGAACATTCTATGTGCTTAGCACTATGCTTATAGGGTTTTCAGGATTTACTCAATGATAAGACTGAAGCAAGATGCTTGCACTTTTTATGCTTTGGTTTTGATTGCTATTCATACTGCCTACTGAAAAATATTCTTTAATTCACTCTGTTACAGAAAGGATACAAAGCTACATAAAGCAGGGTCCCCAAGAAGTGAGCAAGGAAGATAAATGCACAAAAATATGGTATAATATATCAAATGTCATATGCATTAAGGAACATCCAGGTCACAAATTTGAGGGGAATTATAAGTTAAAGAGTGAGGGAAAGATTAATGTTTCCTTTATGCTCTGGCCTTTACATTGGATCTTGAGATAAAGCATTTGGATTGTGGAGAAATGTGTAAAACACTTGAAGTACACAATTGCAGAAGAGCTTGGGACCAGTGGCTTGTTTGAAATGTAGAAAGTTTGATGAGGAGAAGGGTCCATGGCATGTGTTTTATACACTACCAGGCTAAGAAATTTGTAGGAAAACTTTTTATAGACAATTTTGTTATTCACTGAATACTCGTTGTTTATTTATTTATTTAGCCAGCATTTATTGAGGACCTACCATGCAGCAACAATAGGCTGTATACTAAAACAAAAAATTTCTGTAAGTTGTGGTTCTTTTCTTCAAACTCAGACCCTTCTCCATTGCTCTGAAAGAAATATTATGCATCATAAAAATCATATACCTTGCAAACTTGGTTCCACTAGAAGATCAGCAGGAAGACTAGTTAGAAGGCTATATTATGGAATTGGTGTTTATGACCTAATTTTACTTGTTTGTTTTTGTTTGTTTGTGTGTGTGTGTGTGTGTGTGTGTGTGTGTGTGTGTGTGTGTGTATGTGGTACTGGGATTGAACTCAGGTGCATTCTACCTCAAGGCTAAACACTCAGCCCTTTTACATTTTGTTTTGAAACCTGATCTCAAACCTGCAATCCTCCTGTCTCAGCCTTATAAGTACTGGGATTACAGGTGTGCACCACCACACATAGCTTTATTTAATTTTTTAATCTCAGTGGTTACAGCCCCAGCAGATATGGGTATGAATGAAGTGGCCAGAAAATGGGTGGAAAAGTCTGGAGTTCATTGCATGTGAGGAGGACTATCTTCTGCCCTCATGTTCTTCTCCTTTGTTTCTTCCTCCTCTATACCCCATTGTCCATGCACTGCCCCAAACAGGTCCCTCACCATGGCTGTGCAGCCAGTACCCTAGAGAGTTAGCTGCTTTCCTGCTATATACTGCCTGGAACTCCTAAGCCTGCAAAGCTCCCCATTGCCAACAGATGCTTCAATCTGTTCCTACTGCACTACTAGAACCACTATGTCTCCAGGGGAAACAGAAAGCTGCTCACTGCCCCACCCTACTGCCCATGCATCTAGTTTTCAAAGGCCTAAAGCAACAACTCTTAGGCTTGAATCTCAGAAGGTGAGAAAAGCACTTCATTCCATTATGGCTAAGGCAGTTTCCTCCATAGACATCGGCCTGACTCCCTGGGACTGAGCAGGGTATGTATGCCATTTGCCACCCCCACTGATGTACAAAAGTTCGAAATTCCTTCTGGCTTTCCCCAACTAACATCAACTCTTATGAGAAGACATCTTGGGTGCTGAGCATCATTTTGTCACTTCAGTAGGCAGATCCAACTGAGGCGCCCCATGCCTACTTTATTCTCCCTTCCCCATAGGGTGCCCTGTTAGCAGAAAAGTGACAAACCCCAAGGAATGCTGTGAATTCAAGAAATGTGTACCTTACAAAGCACCAGCTCACAATGCAATACCAATCCATTCAATCAGGTAGCCACTTCAGGACAGGATAAGATGTGTTAGAAACAATATTTCCTGGTCATTTCTGCAGTAGGAGCTGAAAAATGAGGAATGCACACTGTGTTTGACTGGAAACCTAAAAGAGACAAAATGTTTTCAGAAACATGTGCATCGTGGCCCACTAATTTGATTCATAAAACTTTCTCTCCAATTACATTCCTGGACATGTTTTTCAATTTCTTTGCATAGAATAACCAGCGCAGCACACTGCTCAGAGCAGCCCACAGGGAACAGGCGTTCCTGAGCCAGTCACACCACACCTCCACAGAGCTGGCCAACACATCCACAGAACCGCACAACTTCCAGGCTCTTAATATGGTTTATTATAAAATCCTTTACCTGCCTCAAAGCACTTTTCATCAAAGCCACTTTTAAGCTGAAGCTGAGGACTAAAGAATGCCTTTAAGAGTATCCTGAAATAGCTTTTAACCCGAGGCTGAGAGAGAAAGTGCTTTTAACCTAAAGTGCTTTCCTCTTAGGTACTTTTCCATGTACCTAGCACTCAGCGTTAGTGGCTTTGAGAACACCCTTAAGACTCAAATGAAAGAGACTCCATTATAGATATTCAAACCTGTTATATTAACATGTTATAAGTAATATTTGAAATCATTAAGCAGTTTTACTCCAACTAAATTCAAGTCTTTTCTTATTGAACTATGCATTCATGCAAATAAATTGAAGTCTTACCATCTGGGATTCTAACAAATCTATGCTGATATTAGGAAAAATACAGTCTTTGTTCCCCTAGGTTTTACTTAACTCTGGAGTGAGTTAAAATTTCTACACTTTCCCCACCCAAAACGAATCTTGCTTTCGACTCAACAATCACTGGATGACATTTTCAGCCTTAGTCCCTACAAGTTAGGCTTAAAAGATAAATTTATATCATTATGAATTAGTCCAAGTACCTGAATAATTTTATGAATCAAAGTTTCTTCTCAGACTTGTCATTCAAACAAAAATAAACGTGCTGATTCTACAGTAGTTTCCTCAATAAAGCTCCTCCTTAGTTAAGTAAGTGACAATGTAATTGATAAAAGTTTTAACTTCAGGTTAATTACACTAAGCAATGTGACTGAGTGAATTCCATGAAGATTTTTCTATTTAAAAGGATATACAGAGCCGGGCGTGGTGGCGCACGCTTGTAATCCCAGCATTCGGGAGGCTGAGACCGGAGGATCCGGGTTCGCGGCCAGCCTCAGCTACCTAGTGAGGCACTCGCAACTTAGTGAGACTGGGTTTCAAAATAAAGAATAAAACAAAATAGGGCTGGGGGTTTAGCTCGGAGGTAGAATGCCCCTTAGTTCAATCCCCAGTACCGCAAAAAAAAAAAAAGGATATACAAATATGGGGTAAGGTAGTAATTTTATATACCGGAATTTTATATATACCCCCATTCCTTTGCTAACTCCTTTCATAATTCCATTGTGGTGAAGACAGGCAAGTGAAAAGCAGAAAATATCATGAGCTCACAATGCAAATAAGCAGTCTTTGCTAAACAAAATTTAGCCAGATTAATCATCCTACCTGCACTAAAGAAAAGTAAGCTAAACTACTCCAGTGATCATCTCACAGTATTTAGATACATAGAAATCACTTTTATAATTTGTCTTCCCTTGCCCGTTTTTATCTATTAATCATTCATTTATATATTCATTAGGGGACCAGAAGGCATATAATATAATAAATGCATAACTATAAGTACAAGTGGTACAAACTTCATTTATCTTGTTCTACTATGTAAAGAGTCCTTTGCCTTGAATTTTCCTTTCTTGTTTCCTCTACTTAGTAGACTTCTATTCATTTTTATTCTTTCAGCTCAAGGTTATCAATGCGATAAAGTTAGCCCTGAGGCCTTCTTCTCAGTCATCCCATCTTTTTATCACAAAGCTATAACCTTATTAGTTTAATATCTCTCTGTCTAGGAGATGTGAGACCATCTCATTGAACTGTACTTCCTGGTATATTATTGTCTAGAAAAACAGAGAAATGGAATAAAGCTGGATATGAAACCTTTCAATGGTCTTAGAAGAGTAATTTATTACAGTTTTTTGAGTTTTCATGTTGAAATGCATGTCAGGGGGCACTCTTTTGGTGGGTCCTACTCTTCTTTCCAACCCTAGAACCCCATTTGGACCTCTTTCTCCTTATCATTCTCATCCTCAGACTTTTGGACACTATTCAGAAACTACAAGGCTGAAATACACCAGTCGTGGCTTCAAACTCCATCTCTAAGTTGATGCTCTCCAAACTGAAAACGTCAGCCTCACACTCCAGACTCGCATATTCAAATGTCTATTTGACATCTCCCCGGGTGCTTGGTAGACATCTCAAGTGTATCCAGAGCAACCCTTGATTCCCCCCTCCCACGTGCTCTCTATTTCAGGAAATACCACAGCCATGTGCCAGCTGGAGTCACCCTCCACTCTAACTCTGTCTCTTTCACTTCCATCAGCAAATCCTGCCTAAAAATATATTCTAAATTCAACTGCTTTTAGTCACTTCCGTTATTACCATCCTTATCTAAGCACCATCATCTCTCTGTGGAATATTTCACTAGGCCCCTGACTGCTGCTCTGCCGCTCGTCCTGACCCCCTTAAATTTAGTCTCTCGGCTCAGCAACTCAGAGGATCATTTAAGGATATAAATCACATCATGTCACTCTGCTACTCAACAACCTTCAAGTTCTTAGAATAAAATCATATGTAAAATGATACTTGGTGTCCCTCCTATGACCTTAAGATCCTACCTGCTCTGGCTTCCAGGCTGTCTCTTGGATTTCACCTACAACCACAGTCCCTCTGTTTCCCACACTGTAGTCACTTTGGCCTTCTTGCTTTTCTTCTAAGGTGCCCAGCTCACTCCTGCAGTTTTGTGCACCTGCTGCTCTGTGGTGCCATTACATGGCTGAGTCCTATGCTTCATTGGGTCTCTGGTCTCATGTCATTGCCCCAGAGATGTCTTCCCTGGCAACAACACTAGCTCTCTGCCTTGCTTCATTTCTCCATAGTTCCTACTGCCACCTGACTTTATAGTATGTATTAGCGTGTTGTATGTGTATGTTCCCCATTTACATATGTAAGCAGTGTGAAGAGAGTGTGTTCCTTTCACTGTTCTATCCTCAGTAGGCTTTAAAAATATTCTGGGGTAGATAAATTGAAAGTATAAAAATTTAAAAGTATGACAGATTCACTTGGTCAAAGCATTCCCCTTACTGTCCTGATTCTGTGTGTGTGCCTGTGTGCCTGTGTGTGTGTGTGTGTGTGTGTGTGTGTGTGTGTGTGTGTGTGTGAGAGAGAGAGAGAGAGAGAGAGAGAGAGAGAGGAGAGAAAGGCCAAAAGAAAGAGAAGCATGATATAAAGTTGCTACCTAGAGTAGACAGATAAAAAAATCATTATCTTTGTCTTATTTGAATTAATATACTTTTTATTTAAGATTTAAATTTCCTCCTGAATGGTACACGCACTAAAATGTCCATTTCACTAATCAGAACCAAGTTGAGTTGAGACCCATTTCCATGGTTATTTAGGAGCTGTAGAAAAAAAGGGGCCAAAAAGTACCTCCTAGAAGGGTGTTGAGAGAGACACTGTAAATATTAGAGCCTGCTGGAAGCTTGAAAAGGGAAGAAAGAAAACAAATAGAAAGGGCCAGCCAGGTGTGGTGGCTCATGCCTGTAACTTCATGAAGATCACAGGTTTGAGGCCAGTCTTAGAAACTTAGGCCCTCAACAAAGCAAAAAAATAAAAGATAGGGGTGGGGGGTTGTAACTCTTAGGCAAAACACCCCTGGGTTTCAGTCCCAATACCACACAAAAATAAAATAAAATAGAAAGGGCTGGGGAGAACTCTGCTATCCTGTGTGGTTGGGAGTTTGCCAGCACCTGAAACTCCTCTTTAGGCAGCTCTTGTCAAAGGATGCCAGCCCTGCAGCCAACTGCCCATCTTGTAGAAGCTACAGAAATTCAGCCCACCCTTGTTTACAAATCTTTTCCAGGTAGTCCACACAAATCTCCCGCAGGCCAGTTTTTCCATAGTACAGATTGTCATTATCTACCAGAGACTTTAGAATCATTAGGTTTGATGAGACACAAAAATATGAATAAACATGTGGGAGGAAAATATACACAGAAGTGCATACATTTGGTAATTGCTATTTATTTAGATTACAAACTACTTAAAAGTTAAAATAATTAAGCTTTTTCCTGTACTTGCCTCTTATGAGGAAAAAAAAAACATCACAAGTAAACAGGCAAGAGAGGTTTAATTCCATTATATATTTCAGGGTCAGCAGAGAATCAGCCCAACTTTTTATATCTATGTACCAAAAAGCAGTAGATGATATTTTAGCCAAAGTCTCAAAGTATTATAAGGCAATGTAGTATCCTATGAAGTACTTACAATACATTAAACACAGTAGTGTTTTAGCATTAAGTATATGTTTCTGTATTCTAATTCAAAGACATAAGCTGTCAAATAAATTATGGTTCCTACTTAGTCCACATTTCCCCAGACATATCAGCAAAGTTTAGAGAAAGTTATATGACAGGAGGTTATATCATGACTATTGTAACAAAGAAGGGAAGGTGGTGAGGAGAAAACTAGAGAAAAGATGAAAGATGAGAGAGATAGCATTCTTTGATGTGCAGTCTGAAAGTTTTGATCTGGCAACCTATTCTCAAAGCAAAAACAAATGTCATTTATAATTTAAAGTCAAAGGATGAATTCATTTAAATTGCTGATATCATTCATATATATATATATATGTATATGTATATGTATATATGTAATTTTTTACCTTTCAGTATTTACTGTCTTTCCCTTATCAAAACGTATTGGGGATGGTCTGCCCACATGTGTGGTGTTTAGGTGGGAAAAAAAATTCCAAGTGAATGCTACCTACTGAAAGCAGAGAGGGGCTATATTGTTCCTCTCCCTATATATTTGTATAACATAATCTCAACCAGCAGGCATCCTTTACTGGAATTTCAAGTTTTGACCATCTTCTCACCATCTTTTTGATGATTTGAAGCCACTCTGGTGATGCTGGTGATAGCAATGAAGTTAGCACCCTGACCCAGCTATAAGACTTATGAGACACTCAATGTTTCTCCTGCTTCCTATTTCATAGATCTCTTGAGCGTCTTGATTTCTAAACATTTCCAAGACTGGTCCCCAATCTCTAGTATATTCATTGAGTCTTTTCCCACCTACCTCTCAATATTATTCAAACTTTTCTTTGCTCAATATAATATAGCCAGTGCTGCTTTTTTTTTTCTTTCTTTCTTTCTGTTGTTTGCAGCCGAAAACCTTAGCCAGGATACCTCATTACCCAGGTCACTGCCTGATTTGTCATTGTAGCTGAGTGGTTTGGCTTGCTGTTACTGTTTTCTGCCTTCCTCGTATACAAGCAGCCCTAGATGCTTTGCTCTTCCTTTCAAATTTTACTAGAGGAGCTGCAACAGCCCTCTCTCCTGGAAGCAGAATAGCATCATTTTGAAAAGCATGTGGAGACTGTCTCTTTGGGTAAATGATGACAACACCGTCACATTATTTGAACATTTAACTGCCTCTATTGAGTAGTTCCCCTCATAGTTTTGATTCATTTGGAATCTAACTGACAAAGACCCCATTACCGGGTGTTCTTTCCATAATTTGTCAAAAAATATATAGCAGCGATGAGGGAGAATGAAGCTAATTTGTAATCTGGAAGACTTAACCTGGTTATGCTGATGAACTAACTAAATCGGTCAAAAGTTTGAGAGCTTAAAGATTAAAAACCACCATTCTCTAGTTAAACTCTAATTCATTATGTAAACAACATGATTTAAAAGTGCACTCGTGTGGAAGGTCTATTTATTTTTCTCACCCAAAGATGCTTTCAAAAAAAAATTGCAGAAACTGTATTTTCTCCAACCCATGTGTTGCCTGCCACACCTGGTATGAGTGCCAAGACAGTAAGACAAAGATAGAATGATCACCCTTGCCATGGTCATAGGTATTTGAAGAGAATTCCAAAAATATTGGCACTTCTAGCCAGAGGTATTTTCTTTCTTTCACTTTTTTTGTTAGTTTATATATATATATATATATATATATATATATATATATATATATATATATAAACCAATATATATATATATTGGTGCTGGGAATTGGGAAATTGAACTCAGGGGCATTCTACCTCCTGCCTACACCCCAACCTACCTTAATTAATTAAGTAATTAATTTATTTATTGTTTATTTATTTAGAAACAGAATCTCAGTAGGTTGCTGAGGCTGGTCTAGAAGCTGTGATCCTCCAGTCTTCACAGCCTCCCAAGTACTGGGATTATAGACATGCCCTACCACACCCAGCAGCAAGAGTTGTTTTCTAGATTAAAAAAAAATGTTAAAAGAGGAGATGACCAGTGAACCCACAGATGAAAGTGTAGGGGGAGAATTAGGAGCTCAGGGTTCTGGGACTGCTCCCTTTTTGGAATACTGTAAGGAAGAGGAAAGTAGAAATAATCCTTAAGGTTGTGCCAGGACAGCAGGCAAGTAGGGTTAGGGGCCAAGCTAGTACATTAATGCTTGCCAAGAGCTGAATACCTCTCTTCTCTTTCTCTCCCACTCATTTACACTATTTTAAGGTATAAGCTTCTGTGGTTCAACACATTCCTATAATGGAATGGTCCTCCTTTGGAGTATCAGACTCTAGACTGTATCAGATTTACAGATGGGTGACAATCCTACAATCACACTTAAGTTTGACAGTGACATTTTAGCGAAATCTCTATCACTTGCTTCCTTTGCATAGCACTTTTTACTTTGCAAAGTCAATATGTGTGCATCATCATTTTTTCTATGTTATGTAATTCATCCTTTTGTGTGGAAGGCTAATGTTGAAGTCAAAATTCTTTTCATTTCAACCAATAGAAATTTATACAAACTGCAAATTTAAGGGTAAAATGTACTTTATTATTTAACTGAAAAGTCCAAGGGAAAAGGACAGCTTGCAGAATGACTGGACATAAGAACAAATGATGCTGTTGGTCTCTCCTCACTCAGCTCTTGTCACTCTGCAGGCTTCATTCTCCTGTATGTTTTTTTTTTTCCAAAAGTTTCTAGAAATCCAGACTCATATCCTCATAGTTTTATGTTGCCTGTAGAAAGAGGGCTCCTCTTTCTCAACAGCATCAAAAAAAAAAGTCTCTGGATTTATTTGACAGGATTCACTTGAACCATGTGTTCATGCCAGAACTGATTACTGCAGCCAAGGAGGTGAAATGCTCCTCATCCCTGGAGCTAGAATGCGGGATAGTCACTACCAAAAATAAATGGCAGCAGAATGAGAAAAACATCATCCCCAAGGAAAATCAGGGTGTTTTTTACTAGAGTAAAAAGAATAGGTTCAAGACCAGCAAAACCAATCTATGTCTACCTTGCTTGGCACAGATGATACCACTGGACTATTGTATTGATTCCGGGTCCTTTCTATTGTAATCTCTTCTGAAATCCCTCGGCCAATGCTATATCCATGTTTTGGGCAAGTTTATTTGGTTTCAATAAACATATTCACTCAAAACAGTTCAACTGGAATGGGCAGGAGGACCCTTCCTGGTGCCTAAAGGCCTTGGCAAGGATACAGAGAACCTGGAGACAGGCACTAAGGAGTCAGGAGCTGAGGCACACAGAGTCCATTTGCCACTCTCTGCAGATTGATCCTTGTGGTCACTCTCACTCACTGCACGTAATAGTCTTCCCAAATGGTTAGATGGTCCCTGGTGTCTACAACTAGGCAGCCTTAGGATTCACATCCCTAGAAATAAGGCCACAGTCTCTGGTTGTCTGAATTATGACTTTCCTGGAGGGAGCATGGCATTGAACCAACTTGAGCCATGTGTCTGCCTTTGATTTAATTTGGTTTCCTTAAGGGGCTAAATTCTTATATTCCAGTGCCACACCTTCTTTGGTGAGCACAAGTTTCAGGGGAGGATACAAGTGAGAAGAAATTTTCGATTTTGCTGGAAACTGTCGGAAGCCAACATTCCCCCCTTCTATCTAAAACAATTTAATCTATTTAGCCTCCTTTCTCTTCAAGGCACTGTTGGTGACCTGCAAGGGACAGTTTTTCTTTAATGGACTGCTGCACTTGCATGGACTGCCCAGTAAGTGGCAGTAATGCACCTCCCCCACATCCCACATGGAAACCACCAAAACCAGCCACCAGCAGCACACCTACTGAGCAATCAAAAGTGCCTGGCAGTTGAAATTCTCTTCTATCTACCTCAGGTCAAAATCCTTCCCAAATCCTGTGTGTTCATTTATTACTAATTAGTCTCCATACTCTGTCCTTTTAATTGAACAGTGAAACTTTATCCTTTTAATTGAACAGTGAAGCTTTTTTTTTTTTGACTGAGGATTGAACCCAGAGTCATTCTACCTCTGAGCTAAAACCTCAACACTTTTTAGTTTTGTTTTGAAACAGGGTCTCACTAGGTTGCTGACAGTCTCTTGAAGTTGCTGAGGCTGTTCTTTAATCTGCAATCCTCCTGTCTAAGCTGCCCAAGTACTGGGATTCCAGATGTGGGATTACCATGCCCAACTAAACACTAAATCTTTTAAAAGAGGAATCTATTTTCTGTCTCTAGTTGCTCACATTCTTTTCTCAAAAGTTGACCACAACCCCT
Organism: Graphiurus murinus; assembly: GCA_004027655.1. Lineage (NCBI taxonomy): Eukaryota > Metazoa > Chordata > Mammalia > Rodentia > Gliridae > Graphiurus > Graphiurus murinus. The sequence goes on from PVLC010006054.1 coordinate 50,826, forward strand.
TGCTTTTCAGATTCATTCTCCGTAAACCATTTTTTTCATAGTCATCCATATTCCACTAGTTGCCCAAGTCCAAGGAACACTTTTTGCATTGATCACCCATCATCATTCTGCTGCATCTGAATTGCTTATCTTCACTTCTAAATTTCTCCATACACCCTGGTTACTACTTCTCAGGCTTCTTCAACCAAATAAGGAACTTGGGAGTCACTTTTGCCTGATGGCTCATCTCACTCCCCGAATCTACCTACAAAAGGCCACACTCTCAGCTATTCTCTTCATTTCAGGTTCATTGTCTTAGCTTCGAGCCTCATCTTCTTTTCCCCACTTCCAGAGCCTAATGCACTGTGACCCTGCTCAAAAGACTCAATATCTCTGTGCCTCAATTTCCCCTTCTTTGAAATAAAGACAGTAATGATATCTACCAACAAAGACTTAAAAACTGGTGTGAGAATTAAATATGCATTTCCCAGCTATAGTGCAGTGTTTAATTTATAGTTGGCATACAATAGATAGTTACTAAATGAATTAGTTAATCTTCACTTTCTTTACAGTTCTTGGCATATGGTAGGTGCTCGCTAAATATTCACTGAATTGCATTGGGTAGAATTAAATTGATCTGGAGCAAATGCAGAACATGAAGTATCATAAGACTTCTCAAGTCATAAACTTTACATTCTAAGATGTAGACTATTTCCTTTGGAGCTCTTCTTTAGGATTGACTCAAAACTGAAGGAATAACTCCACATTTTAGCAAGTCCTGGTTTTTTCTTTATTTTGCTTTATATCAAGATTTCTCTGAGTAAGGAACAGTACACCACCTCATTCTTTCTATCATTCTTCCTATCACTGACATGCTTGTCTTCTTCATCTTTCCAAAAGGCCTTTGGTAGCCCTTTCTTACCTGTCCACCTTTCTTACTTATCCATGAAGCACATAGTCTGGGAGGTTGTTTGTGGACTCTCAGACATGCCCAAGGCTCCTCACAGGTTTCCACATTAAAATCTGTGCTTCCTGGTCACACCATTTTTTTTTTTATGATGAAATATTCTTACCTGCCTTACTCTACAAGAAACTTTTAGAGGATGGGGAATGAACCTTGGTTGTTATATACCAGCACCTGATAATTTTGTGATTATATTACAGAATGGGCACTCAGAGTTTTCTTTTGCACATAAACAAATGAGGAGATGCCTCTCTCTCTCTCTCTCTCTCTCTCTCTCTCTCTCTCTCTCTCTCTCTCTCTCACACACACACACACACACACACACACACACACACACACACACACACCACATCTGCACTAAATGACATGAAAAAAACCTTACACTAACACTAAAGGTTATCTTTCTTATCATTCAGTACATCTTATGACACATAGTATATTCTGTTTTGTGTTTTCTTTGAATTCTTCTATTAGCCCCTACATTATTAGAAACATTTTGACACTTTTTTTTACAACTTAGTATGCCAATCTCATTGCTCTGCAGATAAAAAACACTCAATAATATTTGTGAAATTGATTTGAATTATGGTGTCCTCTAATAAGTTTTATACTAGATAGCAATTCTTCCTGACTATAGTTTCTAGCAAATTTAAACCATTCGGTTTGAATTGTGTTATTTTTTTCTTAGATGATACTTTATGTCTCTCTTAAAGAATCATTCACTGTTTTGAACAAATCTTTGTTACTTGATCAAGTATTTGAAGCAAATATCGTTGATTATTTTTCACTTCTCTATTTTTCACTTCTCTATACTAATTTAGTTTTGTGTGTTTTAAAGCTACCTTCTTCCTATCTACTGGATTAAAAAATGCACATTTCCATATTGGAGTACATTATCAATAGAGTACCAGACTTAATTACTTCATTCCATGGTGACTTGTTACCTGTTCTCACCATTGCCTTTTCCTAAGAAGGAAATGGTGGTCTTCTTCCTAAGAGGACTTCCTTGAAGTCTAACTGCACTTCACCTCATATACCCCTTTATAATAATTTTATCACTTAGCACACTCTGCTATGTCTCATTACATTTTTCTCTCCATATATATATTTCCTCCACTGATGATTCAAACAATGTTTTGCAGGCAGTCATTCAACAAATCTTTATTGAACTTCCAGTATGTGCCAAATATTGTCTAGGTACTGCATATCCAATAATAATGGATGTAGCTATCTATCATCCTTACTCTGCATAATTTTGCATCCTAAGGGAAACAGCTAATCAGGAAACATACCAGCCCTATATGTTAGGTGGAAATAGGTACTCTAGGAAAAGTAAGGCAGGGAAAATAGTGTAGAAAGTGGTGTTGGGAGATGCCATTTTTCAAGGGTGGGTAGGAAATCCTGCAGTAAGAAGGTGCCATTTGATCAAAGATTAAAGACCTGAGGCAGTGGAATTCCACATAGAGGAAATGATGAGCACAAATTCCCCGAGGCAGACATGTGTTTGGCAGGGATGAGAAACATCAACTTGGACAGTGGAGCACTGGGCAGGCTTAGTGAGAGGGAAATCAGTCCATTAGTGGAGGCCAGATCATGCACCATGTTTTAAATCACAAGAGGGACTTTGCTTTCATTCTTATCAAAATGTGAATCCCTTGAACTCCTTGTATATTGTGAACATGTATTTGTTTGTTTGTTTTGGTTGTTCGTTTTGTTTTGTTTTTGTTTTTGTAGTACTGAAGATTGAATTCAAGGGCATTCTACCTCTGAGCTGCACCTCTAGCTCTTTTTATTTTTTATTTTGAAACAAGGTCTCACTAGTTTGCTGATAGTAAGTTGCTAAGGCTGGTCTCAAACCTGCCATCCTTCTGTCTTAGCCTCCCAAATACTGTGATTACAGGAGTGCATTACCATGTCCGTCTGTGGCTTAATACCACTGGATGGTAACCTTAAAAATGATAATATATATATATATATATATATATATATATATATATATATATAAATTTTGTGTTAAGATATTTTATTGCAATTTTTTTTTCTTTTTATTTTAAAGCAGGGTCTCACTAATTATTGTACACTGGCCTTTAACCTTTGATCCTCTTAATTCAGTCTCCCAACATGACCACCTTGTACTACAATTTTTAAAGAGTCTCATGAGTTCATCCTGTGTGCCAGAATCAGTTCCAATTTCTGGTAACCATAAGAAGACATAGATGATCCAGGCACTCAGAATATGCTGTGATATAGTCTAGTCCATATACTATAAATGTGGATCCACAATGTGAAGTACCATAGATCATGTTTCATATGAGAAGGCTAACTTAGGCTCTTGCAATGTGTGTTCTCACCAACACAGACCAGAGAGATGCTCTCTGAAGTGAAAGGATTTGCTCAAATAGTTTTGGGAAATTTTGCATCCTCTACCCCATATGGAAATTCATGATGTGCATTGACACATCACTGATTCTTAAAAAAAAAAAAATAGCTTTAATGAAAACTGTTTAACTTTTTTTGGTGTGGTGTTGCTAAACCATTTTGATCACAAGCCCTTTTTATCCTGCATCACCTGCAAACATCCTGAAGAACTAGTGTTCCAAAGAACTTATGTCATAGGAGATGATAAGCTGAGATAGGAAGGAAGGAGTTTGTCAGCTGAGCCCAAAAGGAAAGGTGATACTTAGATTAGAGTATAGGAAGGATCCAAAACAGTAAAAATGTGAAATAATGCTCTTCAAACTCACTCTCCTGCAACTCACCTCTTCAAATACCATTGAAGAATATCCTAAATGTATTGATAAAATCATAATATTCATGACAACTGATAAACTTCTAAAACATGCAGAACATTAAAGACTAAGATTAATTATTTGCAGAAGTTACCTTAATTTCTTGCCATTATTTTATAAGCAACAAAGTTAAGGCCCAGAGAGACTATAACTTACTCTGTCATTCTGCCTGATCGATGGCAGAGTGTTAGTTTTCTTACTCTGGGGCCAGGGTCTTATTCCATAAAGAAGGGAGTTATGGTCTTTGTACGTCTGCCATAGACACTTTGAAATTAAAGCAAAAAATCAATTCCTATGCAAGATGAAGATTTCAGCATGCACTGGATATGGAAACAGAATCAAATTAAAGAACAACGCAGGCTTGGATTTTAATGAAGCTCATCTTTGTTTCCTTTGCAGATCAAATTTTTGGCTCTCATCTGCACACAGTGTGTGAACGTGAAAATTCCACAGTTCCGTGGTTTGTAAAGCAATGCATTGAAGCTGTCGAAAAAAGAGGTGGGTAACTGAATATGCAGTAGCTCCCCTCATTGCTGCGCCCTCCGATCAACCAATGCTCAAGTTAGCAGTGCCACTTGATTTGTCTGGGAAGCCATGCAATTAAAACTTGACTTTTGTTAATCGGTTAAGAGGATCAAGTTTCTTATTAACTTCAGTTTGTTTTTACAATAGGGACATTAGTAATTCTCACTAATGTTCTTTTTTTTTTTTAATATTTTGTCTGTGTGACATACTGTTGATTCAATTGCAAACTTCTTGTTTCCAAGCCAGTGATAAAACATTCATAAAATATCAGCACTCACAGTGTTAGAACCCTCCTAACATCCGTGCTGGTAGATGTGGTGCCAGAACAATTTTTGGTAAGCCCCCAACATTACCCAAGTAAAGCAAATAGCATTTCTACTAGCAGACAGTGATACCCATCTTCTACGTGTATCTATTCAGTACAGAATACAGCTAACTGATTTTCTCGGAACAATTAACAGATACACCTGCAGTGTGAACATGACCTTTGATTCCTCTTTTTCGACATTCTGTTTTTCATCTGAAATTATTTCATCTTACTGAAGAGAACAAAACAAAACCCAATTGACTCATCATTTCTATGCTAGTAGATCTGTGGGGTGTTTTTCCTTCAAACTATGACTTCATTCATTCAAGGTCACTTTTCCTGGAAGATGCACATAGTAGATGCAGAATCTTAAAAAATGTATAAAAATGTGAAGCTTCATCACCATCTGTTACAAGTTTATAACATATTCCCAGGATCTAGGGGGTTATATATCATGTAAAAGATAGAGGTGTTTTCAGAAAAAAAAGGATTGGTGAACCTATTCTCATTTCCGGTTCCTAGTCTCTTAAAACAATAGAACCAAAGGGAAAAAATCTTTCCCAAGTAATCTGCTAGGAAAAAGCCATTTTAATTCTCTCAATGTTACCTGGCTTTATTATAGAAGCATAATAAAAATGGTCTGCAATTTCTAACTCCTAGAAATTCATACTTTAATTATACTGTAAGGACAGCCTTGGGATCCTATTATTCCCATATCAGTAGGGAATGAGAGAATAACAAGGGGGGAAGAGTGGGTAGAGAATATGGATAAAGACAGTGGCTTTGGCGAAAACATATCAACACATCAGAGAGGAGAGATGAGGGTACAGAGAGAGAGAGTAGAAAACAGTGAATGCAGGATAAACATAAGAAGAGATGTCTGTGAGAAATGAAGTCAATTGGAATTTAGAGAGAAGTGTGCTTTTATTGCATGTTGCAATTTCATTTAATTTTATAAGTGCATATTTTAGGAATAAATATTATTGTATATGTACTTAAAGCCAAAATGGATCACTGAGAATATTATAATGTTATTATTTCCAATAGCTAAATTATCATCATTCCCAGGAAATCTTCATTCACTTATAAATACTCAGCACTAACTGTGTGAGCACTGTAATATTCGACCAAAAATCCAAATAGGACGTTGGGGGAAGCTGTGTGTAATAAGATGTATGCACGTATGAAAAAGAACTTCATACCTCATGATTTATGAATTTACCCTAGGCAAAATGAAAACTACTACATGCCGCCTTGTGGTGTGTGGGTACTATAATATTGTAGAGTAGAAATGGCTATAAATAGAAACTGTATCTTTTGTTCATGACACATTGTTGGTGATTTTTAATAAAATAAGCAATGTTTCTGCTGACAGGAGAAATCGTATCTGGCATTATATTTCATTGTCCCAATGTTTACTCTTAAAATGAATTTGTAGATCCAGCACCAAACAGGGGCTAATCACACATATGATTATTAAAATAATTCCTGGGCATCTTAATGAAACTCAAAGACTTTACAATTCTGCAAAGCAACTGATAATTCAAAGTGCTTTGGCAGTGTCAGCTTTAGGAACTCTATGGAAATGTTCAATAAAAACTCAGACGCACAAGATAAACGTCTCACATCAGTGCAAGATTTACAAGTTGTGTACTTTTGATTATATGTTTCTATGATCATTTTGCTGGATTACTATTTGTATGCCAATTCTATTTGCTTGAAGTGTTGTGCTTTTTTTTTTTTTTTTTTTCTTTCTAAATTCTGGCATACAGCACCTCAGGACAGAAATAATTTATGTGAATCTAAGTCCAATGTTTATGCAAGCTTCTGATGACATTTTATGCTGGGGTTGATACTAGGAAGTAGCATGTAAGGTGCCAAGTCTCTCAGCACGACTGGGACTCAGCATATCTAAAGCCCTTCTTTTAATGGCCAGACCCTCTTCCAGCCAAGATACTCAACTGCGGAGTCATGGGAAATGCGTATGGGCTGTTATGGGAAAGGCACAGTTAATGAAAGTGTGTGTTTACTCTCACAGTCTTAGGGAAACTGCCTTGATACTCACTACAGTGGCACATTGGCTGTTAAATAAAATTTCTTTGCTTTTTCTTGATATTATTTTCTCTGTCTTAAAAAAATCACCTGTAAACTGTTGTTGTATTTTTGAAATGCCTCTTACATGCTTGATTTAAATTGAAACATCATAAGGAAGATAGATATTACCATTCATTCTTTCATTCAATCATTCCTTTATTCAGTTAGTTATTTGTCTTACTGCTAGTATTTGGTGAAATCAGTCTGCTTATGTGTCCATAATCTCCTTGAGGAATTCAACCCAACATGCACACTTTATTCACCTCCAGTAAAGTAGTTACATTTTAAATTTTGCATCTCTTGGACATGCCTAGGAAAAGATCTAATTGTAAACCAATTTGTAAACAACTTTAGTATGTTTACTTATCTCAATTAGGTTCCTTTTCTTCCTCAAAGCCACCATTATGTCATCGACCATTGTGACTAAGTTGAAGTCATTTCAGTGGTTTCTGACATTGCTGTCTCAACACATTAAGTGACATGTTTCTCTTCTCGGCTCTCCCCTGAGCTCATTCTCATTGCCTGGCCTTCACAGTGCTGACCACTACACAAGATACCACAATTAGCTGGCAAAAAACGCAACCTAGGCTTCTCCCAACACCATATCTGTGAAAATATTGAATTATCATTCAGTTAATTCTAATTTATATGATTAGTGAAATGAAATCTTCTGAAATAAATTTTGAGGTTTTGGAAACACCTTGGTAGAGGGAGGTATTGGGAGCTACTGGTATATAGATATTAGCAGTGAGAAGTTCATTTTCTACTACTTTATGGAATACTTTGTGAGGTTTATAATGATGACAAATATAGGTTTAAAAAGGGGTCACTTGTATTCCTTAAAGACAAGAGCTTCAGAATAATCTAAACTAGTTAAATAAGCAGTACAACCTGAAGTCATAATTCTTTTGATGCAAAGCATATAACTTACAGATTTTTGTTTGTAAAGGTCCAATATTTGGAAAGATGCTTACACATTACTGGACACAGTGTAAGCCCATAATGATGTATTGGTTGAGTCAAGAAACCAGCACTAAGCATATGTTGCATGCAGGCGACAAGCAGCTATTGAGCACCTACTGTATGTCACTCTTCAGGACACCAACTAAAAACATGGTGGAGATAGATAGTAAGTGATTATGTGAATATTTTAGCATAGACAGCTGCAAGTCCTATCAGAGAAAACAACAGACACTAAAGGACATATTTGACACTCTGAGCATTAAAATTAGGGAAATTTATATGCTTAAAAATGATACAACAAACCCGGAACAACAAACACATAGGTGTCTGGTTTTAACTTCATTATAAGATCAGGAGAATTTAAATTTTACTTATTTACCAGGTATTTTTTACTGAAATATTGTGATGATTCAGTATAAGGAGAAACTTAATGCAAGATAGCTAAGAAGGCACATCTTAATGGAAAACCAGTCTTTTCTACCCGATGATAACAGACCTATATCTTACCGAAGACTCTTTCAATATAGTGATGCAGTTAACTGAATGAAAAAGCATATTTCTGCCCTACCCTTACTTTTGTATGTCTAATACATTGTTGTCAATGAAGGAAAAGAACTGATTTTTTAAAATCTAATATCATTGGCTGACAGTCATTACTTGGAATATGGTCTAAGAACCCATTCTTCCTTCAAGATTCGCAGTTCTGGTTAATATGCCCACACACTAACACACTAAGACTATAGCTAAAGAACCGTTACACAACACTGTGAATAGACCTAACATTACGAAACTATGCATTTTTGTAAATATTTGAGATGGCCAATTTTATTATGTGCTTTTTACTTCAATATTAAAAAAAAGGAAAGATACGTCTTCCGTATTTGATTCCAGGTACAAAGCTACTTTGCAGAATGCCTCAGCACATACTAATCAACAAAAAGTTTGTCCGTTCTGTCTTTTTTTCTGAAACACAAAAATGCTATGACAGGAATGATACACAAAGTCACATACTTGAGTCCGTGCCTAACACCACCCTGGGATCCATAACTGAGCTTCAGGATTTAAGGAAGACCTTTAGTCTACTTCTGAGAAGGTCCTTAGCCTCAAAAGCTTTATCTCTCAACTCGACTTCATAGCAGCTGTTATATTTTTTTGCTGTCATTTGTTTGACAGGATCCAGTTATAGGTTCCGATGTCTGTTTAAAGAAACAAGGAGGCTGTTGGCTTTAAAATTCCCTTATTGCTTGTGTGATCAGCATTTTCCCAGGCTTTTCTACATAGTTTGCCAAGCGAAGGGACTGACCTTTTGTAGCAAACACTTTTTCATTTCAAAATGCTCACTTTGATTTTTGTCCCATTTTATACTCATTCCAAACTGTTTACAACCCACTAAAAATGACTGTGAATTATATGTTTGTGTAATGGATTCCTTTTGTGGTCTGAGTGGAATGTTTACTTTGAACAATTAGTTATCTTTGGGTAGATTATAGCAACTTGGAAAAAAGAATGGCTAAAATTATTATTATACCTTAACTGTTTCTTTTTTGGTAATTCCTCTGCTGTTACACGAAGTTTCAGAGAATGTCACTTAATAAGCCCATGGAATTATAAATGAAATCTATTTTACTGGGTGAATATTTATTTGTTAATATCATAAGGAAGAATGGTTAGATCCCTTAGTCAGAAATATCAAACTTATGAAAGTTCCTAAAATGGAATATATATATATGTATATATATATGTATATATGTATTTGCTATATACCTGTTACATTTGCATATTAAGCAAGGCATGCATGTGTATATACTTATTATATAAATAAGAGGTATATTTATAGTGTAGCTATTGAGTTGGGACATATGAAGCTTAGAGTTGTTAATATAGCTTTCCTAGTACTCAATTCAGTAAGCTAGTTTGTCTCTTCAGACCCTACTTTTTACTTTCATGCAAAAATAAAACTTTACATTGCCATTTCCCATTGCCTCAGAATCCAGGCCCCTAAAGTGCAGATCATATTGCATTCACTAGACAAGCCCTGCTCCCAGTTCTGCTAATTTTATACTGTTCATTCTTTCCCACTTTGGGATAATCTATTATAGTTGGATCCAGGCACGCACTAAAGGCTGATACTTCCATGAAGAATGTTCAATTTGTACTGTTTAGTTTCTGATGAGATTCTTGAAAACTTTTATGATTCTATCTTGCTCCAGAGAGACTTCTGCTTGCTAGTTTTATAAGCAGTGAGTGAAAAAAAAAGTAACAAAAACAAAACAAACTGATAAAAATTACATGCTCAAAAAAAAAAAAAAAAAAGTCAAGAGTACAAGATAAGTAAGCACTTTTTCTTTTTCCCCAGAGAATATTTGTGGACTGGACAAAAATGTTTCTGAGGGCAGTGACCTGTGTTTCTTTTTTTATTTTTTTCCCCCCTGTTCTTTTAACGCTTGCTTTTAATGCCTAAAGTGAAACATACACATACATTTACAATGAAGATGATCCTCAAAGAGGCTCCATGAGAGTTCACTGCAAATTAACTTAAGTTTTTCTCTCTGCGTTAAAATTAAGACCAGTTTAGTACTTGGGTGTTTTGTGTTTTGTTTTGCTTTGCTTTGTTTTAATGCAGCCACAAAGACAGCCACCTTCCTGACAGCAGTCCTGTTGTGCTGGGTCCAAGTTGGAATTGGCTCTTTGGGGTAGTCATGCTGGGGCCTCTGTGTCTGTAAGAAAGCCACATTCAAGGCTAGCGGGGAAGACAAAAATCAAAAAAGAGTAAACAGGAAACAGCCAGCAAGAGTATAAAAGAAACCAGGAAAAGACAACCCAGAGAAATCATAGATGACAAGGTGGAGAGAGGGGGAGAAGCTGAGTTTTGCAATTAAGAAAACAAATGTGGATAAAAGGGCATCCTTGTGAGGTCTTTAATGAAGAGAAGACTGACTGTTGAACCAGTTCCTATCTCTACCCTAGTTACCTGATACTGCTTCTCTGTTTCAGAGAAATTTACTCTTGTTCAAAAAAAAAAAAAAAAAAGCTTGAAACTTAAATCTTGCAATGAATAGCATACAGTGAATGTGCACAAATTCTATGTAGAGACTAGTAATTAATTAATTCACTGTACTTATTAATGACAGTTAATTGAGTTTATCTACATCTAGCAATACATAGGAATCTTATTATCAAAGAGAGCTTAAACATGACAGAAGTGAACATAGGAATAAATGTGCAGTTCAGTAACCAGAAAGGCTATCTAATAAACACAGCAATGTGGCTCTGGTCACATCAGTCAGCGGATATTCCCACACTTTAGAATCCAGAATGCATAAAATAAAATAAAGTCTCTTTTCAGATAAAGGCTGAATCTAATGTCTACTCTCACTTCCACCCTCTTCCTAAACTATGGGTTCTTAACATATTTTTCTTTGACTTGGAAGGAAGGAGAGGCAAAACTAAGACTTTAAACAATTAGCTTCTTATTGTGGGTGGAGGACTTAATAGTGCAATACTTCAACATATCTAGATGTAATACTCTAAAATATCCCATGGTGGTGTTATTTACATGATGGGAGTTCTGAATCTAAGTTTTCCCATTATAAGGCCTTCTATTCAGAAGTTAATAGTTCAACCATAAAAATAATCTTGGCTCAAAGTTGGCAGGATGTTTTAGCCTGGAAACAAATGTTTACAGAATTTTTAAAAAAAGAATGCATTTGGAAACTTTTCAGGTTTTCAAAAAGTGGGAGCAAAAAAGAATACTAATAATAAGGGACTCAGATTTTCATATATTTATTGCCCTAGGATTTTAAAATGTTTTGTAGCCAGGCAAAGTGGTATGTGCCAGGATTCCCAGTGACTTGGGAGGCTGAGGCTGGAGGATCACAAATTTGAAGCCAGCCTGGGCAATTTAGGGAGGCCCTGTTTCAAAATAAAAAATAAAAAGGGCTGAGAAAGCTTAGTGATAGAGCATCCCTGGATTTAATCTCCAGTGCCATTAAAAAGTGGACTTGTAGTTTTTCAATATAATTTTTTTTATTCTTACAAAGTCACATTTCTTTCCCAAGAGTAAAAAATTTTATATATATACATATATATATATATATATATATATATATATATATATATATATACACACACACTACAAGTCTACTTTTTTTTTTCCTAGTACTGGGGATTGAACCCAGGGGCATTCTGCCACTGAGCTGCATTCCCAATCTTTTTATCGTTTGTTTTTGTTTTGAGAGAGACCACTAGAATAAAGAAAGAAGATTGCAGGAGCAAGGGATGAGGAGGGAAAAATGAGACTTGAGAAGGAAACGGATCAAAAATAATATCATGCTTGTATATGAATGTATCACTACCATTCCCACTGGCCTGTAAGTGGGTAAGAGGGAAGGCACTGGGTTGTGGATTATGGGAGAAGTGTGTATACACAAATGTATCACTTTGAATCTCACTATAATGTATAACTACACACCAATGAAAATTTAATTTTTTAATCTATTCCTATTGCATAATGTGAACCAATTGATTTAAAGATAACTGAAACTTCCATAACACTACCACTGTGTGCTATGAAATAATTTGTTGTTCATTGGAGGAATAAGAATATATGAATTATATTTGTATAGGCATTTTCCTAGAACTTAAAAATGTATAATTAAGGACTCAAGTTAATTTAAGGAGCTATAAATGAAACTAAAATATTACTCTTTTGGTTCAATATTTTTTTTTTTCGGTACTGAGGATTGAACTCAGGGGCGTTCTACCTCCGAGCTACACCCCCAGCCCTATTTTTTATTCTTTATTTTGAAACCGAGTCTTACTAAGTTGCGGAGTGCCTCACTAGGTAGCTGAGGCTGGCCGTGAACCTGGATCCTCCGGTCTCAGCCTCCCGAATGCTGGGATTACAAGCGTGCGCCACCACACCCGGCTGTTTCAATATTGGATAATGTTTTCTTTTAATGTTTCTAGGAAAAGAAATATCTCTTTGCAAGGAATGTTCACACTTTGATGTAAAATATGTCTACTTAAGCATTGTTATTAATCCACATATAAAGTGAAAGAAATCAAATTCCAGATGAAGTAGTTGCATTGGCCTTATAAGCAAACACGACCTATTTTCCTTTAAAGGATATTTTTTAGTAATTTACCTGTCTCCTTAAGCAATTGATGTCTTGGAAATTTCTCTAAATTTTTTGGTAGGTTATCTTATGGTATAGTGACTATGGAGTGAGAAATGTTTTTCTTGAGTTATAAATAATATTTTCTAGTTTTATCTCTTTTTGCCTAACATTATATTTTAAAGCCACTTCCTATTTTCAGTTTAGAAAAAAACAAAACAAAACAAACAAACAAAAAAGGCAAGGCACTTTGAGAAGAAAAACTAACTATTCAAAACCAAAATGGATCTGAAATGATCATGCTGGAAGAGTCCTTGAGGTTATAGAATGCCATAAATCCAATATGTAAAAACACACAGTTTTTAAGAAAAAAAAAAGAATGCCTGAGGTTTAGGGTGAAAGCACAGCTTACAGAAGAAAAATATTTAAAATATTTCCTTTAGAACACTGTGTGCACATTCACCTATGGGCCAGCTCCTTGCAGGGTGCCTGATAATGATAATCCTCAATAAATGATGAATAAATGCATAAATTATATCCAACATGGTTTAACTCTTCATTGGAAAGCATTATGCCATTGCTATACCTGCATCTAATTGAAACTATAAAAAGACCAATGGCCAATGGCCAATAGTTTTTGAATGAAGGAAGCTATATGATATGCAGAGAATAATGTGGTTTGCAAATCATTTTTAAGCATTTAAACAAGTCCACTTATGGAGAAAGTGCATTACATTGTTCAATAAGGGATCATTCACACCATCAATATCCAGCTATGCTAAACAATTGAAGTTAAATTCCCTTAAAGATTTTATTTGCATCATTTTTTGGATATTCCATTTAAGTTAACCAACCAGCAGCTACTAAAATATCCATTATCTACTCGTTTTCATCAGAGGAAGTCATATCCCATTAGGCATTGTTTCAACACCAATAGCCTGCTGTTTTTAATCAAGTAATTGAATGGCAACTATGACTTATAATTGACATGGCTGAGAACAGTCAGACATACGCTTGGTTCTCATAACCACACAGAAAGTTGTGCTCCACATCTTTTTCTTTTATTCAGAATTGGAATAGAGTGTTAATGTGATTCTCTCTAATTTAGTTCTTTGTGGATATCTCACTTTTGATTCAGTATTTGTTTGCCTTGTAACTCTCAGAAAATTTCTACTTCAATGACAAGTTTTTAGGTTGAAATAATCTGTCAAGGGATTTGAAACACGAAACATATGATCAATATAGACTTATCAATTTGGAGCTAATGAAGACAGGATATTGATACCCTAAGTTCTGATATGGACACTGATTTCATTTCCTCCAAATTTACTTTAAGAGGAAAATAGGTAAACTCTGTTGATGCTATCCAAAGCTCTATAAATTGGACCATTATCTTCTTTGTCCTAAAATGGATGCTTTTTTTGTATGTTTTACATTTCTGATAGCCTACACAAACATAAATTGTTGGTCTTCCTGCAGAGGAGTGGACTACCTACCAGACAGTACTGTCTACCTACCAGATAGTACTGTGGTCACTAAGGTCAGCTCTCAGCCTTTTCTCTTGAGCATGAGCATTTGGCTATGCCTTTGAGATTGCATAGCCTCATGTTGGAGTTGCTTTGTTTGACATAGAATTTGATGGTAGAAGAAACATATATTTTCTTTATGTATTCAGTTCTTAATTCTGACACTTCATGCTACTCATTCTCTCAGAGTGATCTCAATTATACCTAAGGTTACAGTGAGTGCTTCAATCACTGATGGACTGCAGAGGTCAGGTATGTGAACAGCTCCTCAGGCTGTTTCATTGCCTTCAGACCTATGGTCTAGAAACACTCTTCTGGCATTTTTGTCCAGCACCTCAAACTCTAGTTTTTCAAACTGAAGTGATCACATTCCATCATGTTCCCCTCCTTTATCTCTTAGCTCAGTCAGTGGCATCATGATCTATTTTTCCATTGCCATAGAGGAAATACGACATCTTAGACTTTTTTTTTCTTTTTTTGCGGTACTGGGGATTGAACTCAGAGGCGTTATACCTCCGAGCTATACCCCCAAGCCCTATTTTTTATTCTTTATTTTGAAACCGAGTCTCACTAAGTTGCGGAGTGCCTCACTAGGTAGCTGAGGCTGGCCGCGAACCCGGATCCTCCGGTCTCAGCCTCCCGAATGCTGGGATTACAAGCATGCGCCACCATACCCGGCTTCATCTTAGATTTTTTTTTCTCTTGTCACACAGCTTTATTCACCAAGCTCATGGTCTCTACTTTTCTTACTATATTTTTGAAAGTAGATCTTGTCTTCATCTTCCTTGGCCTTCATTGGCCCTCCATAATTCCTTTTGAGACGAATCTCCAAATGAGAACATTGCCTCTGTTCTCATTTCAACCCAGGCCACTGTCCTCACTGCTGCAGAATTAATCCCTCTTAAATACAAGTACGAGGGTGTTGCTCCTTCTTAGAACTCTCCAATGGTTCTTCTTCCTCATCAGGATAAACAAAGTTCCAGTTGAATTATCTCCATTAAAGGATAAACACATGACTTCTGTCTACTGTCCAGCTTCATCTGCTTATAAGCTCATTCTTGTGTTCTTTGAATACCAAATATATGAAGTTTTCCAAAGGCCTTTATTCCTTCCATGTGCTGTTTCCTCTCCCTGGAAGCCCTCTTTCAGATTGTCCACTTGCCAAATTCACATTCATCCTCTCATGTGTAGCACAAGCGTCACCTTCTCCAGGGAAAAGTCTGACTCATTTCACAAGCCCCCAACCATGGTCTTTTGGACATCCTGAGGGCCTCCTTTTACATTGTTTCCATGACAGCTCTAACTTGCCCAGCACAACCCCACTGCCTGGGACTGTAGCTGCTCTGTCTGTTTACTAATCTAGAATATGGGTCCCTGAGTCCAGCAACTACATTTGATTCATCTCTGTCCTCACGGTGCTTGCCATGACATGCCCTGCATACAGAAGGAGCTCAAATAGTGATGGGTGATGATGTGGATGAAAAGATGGATGTTGTCCAAGATACCTGTTCTTCATCCTTCTATGCATCCATCATTAGATAATCAAATCCTATGGACTGAAGTCTGGTTGATGTGCTAGAAGGTCTAGTGATTAAATCTCTCTCTCTTTTTTTTTTTTTTTGAGGTACTGGGGATTGAACTCAGGGGCATTCTACCTCCAAGCTACACCCCCAGCCCTATTTTTTATTCTTTATTTTGAAACCGAGTCTTACTAAGTTGCGGAGTGCCTCACTAGGTAGCTGAGGCTGGCCTCGAACCCGGATCCTCCGGTCTCAGCCTCCCGAATGCTGGGATTACAAGCGTGCGCCACCAGGCCTGGCTAAATATCTCTTAAACATAATTTTAAGTCATATTATCCAGAAGTTAGGGAAACCACCTAAAAAGTGAAAGTGAGGGATTGCTGTCATTGTTATTTTGCAGTGTGGAATGATTATTATATATTCATATGACTTATACCATATTACTAATGGACTATAATAAGATAGGACTGAAACACAGCAAAGACTTTGATATCTAATGCAGGTATCAGACAAACTACACTTTCTCATCCTTAATAGGGAGAAACCAGTCTCTCAACAAATAGTGTTAAATTATTTTATAAATCATTATAGATTCAGCTAACTAAAAAAAAAAAATGATGCTTTTAGGATGTGCTAATGGCAGCCTGGGGTGGTAGCATATGCCTGTTATCTCAGTACTTGAGAGGCTGAGACAGGAGGATCACAGATTTGAGGCCAGACTCAGCGACCTAGCAAGACCCTATTTTAAGGTAAAAATTAAAATAGGTCTGGAGGTGTAGCTTGGAGTTGAACTTCCTCTAGGTTCAACCTCTAGTACAAAAAAATAAATAAATAAATAAATAAAGGAAAGAAAGAAAAGAAAATATATATGAGTGTCACAAAAATAGCACTATCATCTTTCTGGTTCAAAAATAATGTTTTTTTTTTATATATATATAAATATCCAGGCATAGTGCCTACTTCTCTGTAAGTTTGTGTATAATTTTTCCCATTATCACCCCAGGTCTCTTTAACCATCGCCACTTTTCAGGCATCTCCCATCCACAGAATAGCCATGTTTCTGATTATCTTTTCCCAAATGTATTAGCTTGCATTATTTAAGGCTGAATCTCATTTTATTATTTCCTGTTCGTATTTCTAAACTCCTTAAGTCCATTTGTATGATTTTTTTGTCCTCACAGATGTCCACAGTTCCTCCCAATTTAGTATCATCAGCAAATTTAATTAATGCTCTGTTTACCTCCCTTTCTAATGAAACCAGTCCCTTGCTTCATTTCATCATTCAAAGTAAGAATGCATTGGCAGTAAAGCAGTCCAAAGAACTGTGCCTTCCCTGTAGGAGGTGAAGTTAAAGATATATCAAAGAACTATGCAGTGAGGTGTAGACAATGCAGTGGGGTATGACCTAGTTTGCTGTTGCCCTAAAGCAGACCTTCCTCACGGAGCCCACATGCTGGTCCATTGCCTGGGTTGACATTGGTGTGTACATGCATGTGCATGCACATAGGTATATGTATATGTGCATATGTGTGCTCTCCATCCTAAAAGGTAGCTTTATCACCCTGAGAACTGTTTACTAAAGTTATATATATATATAAAGTATTTTAAATAATTAAAAAATATTTAAATAAAGTTATTTATATATATAACTTTTTTCATATATATACACATATATATGAAAAGCGTATTTAAACCTAGAAATGCAAGTGAAATTATTTGTATGATAGGATGTAAGTTGGTAATAATTGGTGATATTTAATCCACACTGTAGCTACAAACCTAGATATAGATGCATACATTTGGATATACAGGCTCTCAATCATTGTCAGTTGAATTTCTGTAGCATTACTGTGATCTAAATTTTCACCTCAGTCCTTAATTGGTGAGTGTGTTATATCCCACCTCACACATGCCAGGTAAATGGTCTACCTCTGAGCCACATCCCTGTCCCTTTTTTAAATTTTATTTTGAGACAGAGTCACATTAAGTTACACAAGGTGGCCTCAAACTTACAATCTCCCTGCCTCAGTCTCCCATATAGCTGGGATAACAGGCATGCACCACCACACCTGGCTAGTAAAAGAATATTTCCATCTCTAGAATGAACAGGTAGGAGAATTGAGTTTAAACAGAGAAAGAGGCCATACCTTTTAACTTTAAGGTAACCAAGTTTATGTTCAAAGGATTACACAATTAGTCTTGAAGATATGATCATCTAGACATAGAGTAACATGTCAGGAAAATAAAGATGACATTTATTAAGCCCCCATTATGTGTCAGACCTAATGCTAGTGCATTACAACAGATGTCCCAACTGAGCCTCCATTAATTACTACCTAGTACTTCACAGATTATATTCCTATCTCCAGCAAAATCGTGTAAATGTCTTCAGTGTTTCACAGGAAAAGTTGGTTTTTGGAATGTGGATGGATTGATATAAATTAATTGACTCCCCTGGAAAAGGGATTCGTTCAACTTATGCTTTGAATAAGAAAGACAGATGGCAAACCAGTATCTCTATTATCTGTGTAGAAGACAATGCACGTTCACAGTGTTGAATTAAAGGCCAGTGTATACTTCATATATAACACAAGGTCAGCAAAGATGTCATTGCTGAGGGATAGTGTTAACAAAATAGTGACTGGGAATATTGTTAAGTAGTCACAGACTCACATTGTTTTTCTAGTGAGAAAAGTCTGATGCATAATGCATTCTTATGAGAGGATTTTCTCAGATGCCAAGACTTTACAGGCATAACTTTCATAAGCTTTAATGGAAGTTTCCTGCCAGCACCTGTTACAGTATAAAGTTTTTACTTTTCACACATAATATGAGACCGACTTGGAACACTGACTTGGAAAAACTAATATAGTGAAATCTTCTTATAATGTTTCCTCACGTATAATGTTCATCTTTTAATCCTTGGCCCGATATATATATATATCTCCATGTTTTCCATTCAAATTATTTCCCACCAGAAAGGCTTCTTCCCTCAAGCTTTTTATGGATGGAAACAGATATAACAATTTGTCTTACTAGGTAAACTAATGGAGATGATACATAAGGGAGAAAGTTACTAGAGTAGAAGCTGTACTAGTGCTAGAGATCAGCTTTTCTTGATGAAAGTTTTTCTATAGATAGATGGGGGATTTCTGAGGAACCAATAGAAACAATGAGTACCATATTCAAAAAGCAATAACCAGGAATTCTGAAGCAGGATCACAAGTTAAAATAATAGAGCTTGACTATATTTTCCCATATCTTGACAGACTTAAATATGGTGACTTTGAGTATTTAATAGGTATTGCATCTAAGGGCCAGGTGTGGTGGCACATACCTGTAATCCCAGATACTCAGAGGCTGAGGCAGGAGTATTGAATGTTTGAGGCCAGCCTCAGACACTTAATAATACTGCCACAAAATTTAAAAAGAAAAAAAATTCAATAGGGCTAGAGATGTAGCTCAGTAGTAGAGTATTCCTAGACTCAATCCCAGTACTGGAAAAATATATATCATATCTAAATCCCAAGGACAAATCAGCAATGTTTTCAATAGAAAAAAACAGTTAAAACAATTACTTAAATCCCATAGTTTTAAATAAACTCTCACATATTCCATTACCAAAAAAAAAAAAACCTTTAAAATTATCAGTGTTTCCATTTAACAAAAATTATTGGAGATTGCACTGAATTACTAGTTTATGAACAACAACCTCACTTTTTTTTTTTTTTTTTTCGGTACTGGGGATTGAACTCGGGGGCATTCTACCTCCGAGCTACACCCCCAGTCCTATTTTTTATTATTTATTTTGAAACCAGGTCTCACTAAGTTGCGGAGTGCCTCACTAGGTAGCTGAGGCTGGCTGCGAACCCGGATCCTCCGGTCTCAGCCTCCCGAATGCTGGGATTACAAGCGTGCGCCACCACGCCCGGCTCAACCTCACTTTTGAAAGCATTTGAAGTCTATTGTCTATAATTTCTAATCCATGTGACATATTAGAATGAAATCAGGCTTTTATACTCAAACTCCAGAATCATTTATCATCATTGCTCTCTTTGACAGGATGATGGGCAGGAGGAATACTGGTTACTTACTGAATATTGTCAAATAAAGAACTTTGAGTTCCTTATTTAGAACAAGATTTGATAACCAACATTGGCAATAACAGGGCTATCACTGGAAGGAGTCATCCCAAAAGGAACAGTGAGTGGACTTGCCTCTTTCCTCATTTGTTTGTGCTAGGTGATTTTATCACTCCAGGATGACTCCTTGGGCCCCCATCTGACCTCTAATACTCTCCTTTTGGAAAACCTCCCTCAGAAATAGCATTTCTACATCATCTTGTGGACACCCTTATCACTCTTGTGAGGATTACCTTGAGCTTTGAAAGTTGTCAATAATTTAGCAACAAATGGCTTTAATCTCCTATTACACTATTTTCAAGAATTATAAAAGAACCTTCTTGTTCTGATTTGTTTGATAAGGTGATGAAATGGAAAAGGTAGTCATATTGATACTTCTAAAAGCATACTATGTTCCCAAGCTTAGTACCCTCCTCCTATGAAGGGATTTTGCTTCTGATGTGCTTTGCTCTTAACTTGGGTGATCTAAAGTCAATCTTCTCTTCTGATATTCTGGTCAGTGAATTAGCAGAAATGCATTTGTTTCTGGGTATAGTAGCCTTTATTAGAATTTGTTTTAAAACTTGGAAGTGGGTGGAAAATCTAGGACTTCATGAGCCTGCCACTGTTTAGGACCTTGAGTTCCCAGATGAGATCAATAGTTCTTAGTTGAGTTACTTGGGGAGACTGAAGGCCACTGGAGGGATGAGAGGTGTCTCATGGAGCCAGTGATCCATAGGCAGTTCCACAGTGACTTTGCAGGAAAGTAGGACAGATGAAGAAGTCACCAAGGCTGTGTTCTCTGCATCCCTTCCCAAAGATGAGAAAGACATGGATATCAGAGATCTTACCATTCCAAGAGAGAATGCTGTGTCTTGACAATATTTTAATTTGTAGAACAAAGACCTATATGAACTTGGAACTCTCTATTTAAGTCATTACACTCACCTGAAAGGAAACTCATTTTATGAGTTATCCCTGAAAACAGATAATTTTTTATAGTTTTCATATGATGGAAAAATATTATGATGGTAAGAATAAATCATATTTAAAAATTAATTGCACTTAGTCAACCTGAAAAATGTTCCTGTCTTCCCTCAAATATATAAATCCAGTAACACTTCTTCTTTGCCCTATATCTGCAAATGACAAGTAATCCAGGCTGGGTGAGCATTTGGATGATTACAACAGCTCTTAGATTCACTTAAAGACAATATGGTACATGAAATTTCTTTTTCTCTTATTT
>PVLC010006055.1:7550-21466 GCA_004027655.1 Graphiurus murinus
CCCTCTCTCCCTTTCTGTACTTAGTATTGAACCCAGAGGGATTCTACCTCCAAGCTACACCCCCAGTCCTATTTTTTATTCTTTACTTTGAAACAAGGTCTCACTAAGTTGCAGATGCCCTCACTAAGTAGATGAGGCTGGCTGCAAACCTTCCATCTTCCTGTCTCAGCCTCCCAAATACTGGGATTACAAGCATGCACCACCACGCCCAATGAAGTGTTATTTCTCACTAAAAGAAACTAAGACTTCTTGACATAATGGCTGGTTCTGGTCTGAGACACAAAATGAACCTGAAACATTTTATCAGACCAGACAGTGAGAAAATTATTAAACATTTAGGGTCATATCAGAAGGACACAGGAGCCAAACTGAAGAGGTTTCCACTGGCAAAAGATAGAACAATTTGAACTTCAATGATAACTGCCATTGATTGGAACTCATCAAATGCGTTTTAACTTATGGAGTCATGTTGTTTTTTTCAGAATTAATTGGCCATCTTCAGAAGATGATAGAGCAATAGTGAACCAATTTATGATCTGGAAACCAATAAATAAAGGGGAAGAACCAACCATTTATTCTGTCTTTGAATTATGACCTAAACAACAGGTCGCCAAAAAGCAGAAAAGAGAACTTTGGGCTAGAGGGTTAGCTCACTGATAGAGTGCTTGCTTGCCTAGCATGTAGCAGGCCCTGGGTTCAATCCCTGGCACTGCAAAAAGAGAGTATCTTTATTAAATTGTTCCAACTAAAAATGCTTACAGAAATGGGACAATAAGAACACCACCATTTTGCCACCAGCAATGAATTAAGGGAGCTAAACAATGATTACCAATAGCTGTATCCTAACAAAAATAAAGACAACTGACTGTAGGTAGAGGTAAGTCCTGGGTTCAATTCCAATACCAAAAATAGGAAATAAAATAAAGACAATCAGATATTATATACCTCCTAATAAAAGGACATTTTATGGGGGATGCTATGTACTTCACAATGCATCATACCAGGGAAGCATGTGATATCAGATTTTCTCAGTGAAAGATGTGAAATATTATCACTTGGTTAAGGTAGCAAAGGTATCCGATTTTTACTTGGAAGAGATTGTAAAAAATAAGCCGGGCGTGGTGGTCCATGCTTGTAATCCCAGCATTTGGGAGGCTGAGATCAGAGCATCCAGGTTTGCGGCCAGCCTCAGCTACCTAGTGAGGCACTCCGCAACTTAGTGAGACCCTGTTTGAAAATAAAGAATAAAAAATAGGGCTGGGGGTATAGCTCGGAGGTAGAATGCCCATAAATTCAATCCCCATACCGCAAAAAAAAATAAATAAATAAATAAATAAATAAATTTAAAATTAAAAACTAGGCCAGGCATGGTGGTGCACACCTGTAATTCCAGTACTTGAGAGGCTGCGACAGGAAGATTGCAGGCTTGAGAACAGCCTCGGCAACTTAGGGAGACCCTCAGTAACTTGAGACCATGTTTCAAAAAAAAAATTTTTTTTAAAGGGATGTAGCCCAGAGGTAGAATACTCCTGAGTTCAATCTCCAGTACCAAAACAATAAAACAACAAGGAAAGGGAAGGGAGAAAGAAAAAGCCACCCCAGATCCATGCTGGCAAGGTGGCAGAGCACAGGAAGGGAGGCCTCCAACTCTCAAGGGTGGCTTGGCACCAGTTCTAGCAGCAGGGCCTCACGCCCAATGCTGGCAGCAGTTGTCTACTGAAACAGTCCGGCAGTATAATCAATGTAATGCACTCATTGTTCCGAAGTGCAAAGCTCTCCTGGAAATTTTCTGAGCTACCTAATAGCTGTTACTAGATTTTCTTTTTTTTCTAAGAATGGATTCTGTTCTTTGTAACTAAAGGACCTTGACTGATCCAAAAGATTGTCGAGCGCGCGCGCGTGTGTGTCCGCGCTTAAATTAATGTCTCCAGAATGCTGATTTCTCCAAATTCATTTTAAAAACCTAGGTTATCTGACAAAAGAAGAAGTTATTTGCTTTGATCATTGTTTGCCTCTCAAAGCCTTGCAGAAGACAAACAGCAGCTTGGCTTTCACAGAACTCTGTGCATTTGGCAACTGCTAGGACTGTATGTACAGTAATCTTTGGTTTTATATAAACCTGACAAAAGAGTGACAAGGATAAGCCTTCCTCTGAAAAGTCCTAAAGAACAGTTCGTTCTGGAAGCCGTCAAGTCTAACAGCATCCTCAAGGCTGATGTGGATTCAGCATTTACAGGCCCTTTCAGTACCACGCTTTCAGGTTGTTTTGCATACAAGTCATGGCAAATTGTAACAGTGTTTTTTTGTTTTGTTTTGTGGTTCTGGGGATTGAACCCAGGGGCATTCTACCTCTGAGCTATACCCCTAGCCCTATTTTTTATTCTTTATTTGGGAACAGAGTCTCAATAAGTTGTAGCCCCATGAACCTGGATCCTCCTGTCTCAGCCTCCCAAGTACTGGGATTACAAGCGTGCACCACCACACTCGGCTTGTGATAGTTGTTTTTTTGTTGTTGTTGGTTTTTGTTGTTGTTGTTGTTGTTGTTTGTTTGTTTAAGTGTGCCCTCTTTGCCTAGGGAAGAATTCTATTTTCCTTCCCAGTCAGGTCAGGCTTGGCTGCGTGACTTGATTTAGCCAATGGAAGATGAGAAGTAACCCTTGTCACATCCAGCTCTGAAAGCCAGTTTGGGATTCGCTAAACCCTCTTTTCCCTCTACTTGGATCCTAAGAACTTCTCAGTTATCTTGAGTCCCTAGGAAGATGCATGCAGTGTAAGTAAGTGAGAATTAAAGTACTAAGAACTGGAACTGGAAACCCTTTTCCCACAGTGTAACCTAGCCTGTCCTGCCTGATAGGCGATTAATGGCTTATTATTTATAATAGCTATAACTTCTTAAGCACTGTTTGTAAACCACACACTTGCATTCTTACAAACGCATCATGGGGTAGATAGTCATGTCCCCGATACACAGAATAGCAATATAAGATCTCTCCTGCGCTCACACACAAACTCAGCAAACTGACTGACTGAAGGCCAAAGGCTAAATGACCTCTGTGGCATCTCTGAACAAATGAACATTTATTGAATGCTGATGGACAAATTATATTCTATAAAGTTGTTAGAATCTCTCACATAGCACACACACAAAAAAAGATGTAGCTTGCAATCTTCAAAAACTAGATAATGAGCCGGGCGTGGTGGCGCACGCTTGTAATCCCAGTACTTGGGAGGCTGAGACCGGAAGATCCGAGTTCGCGGCCTGCCTCAGCTACTTAGTGAGGCCCTCCGAAACCTAGTGAGACCCTGTTTCAAAATAAAGAATAAAAAATAGGACTGGGGGTGTAGCTCGGAGGTAGAATGCCCCTATGCCCCTGGGTTCAATACCCAGTACCACACACACACACACACACACACACACACACACACACACACAAAACCCCTAGATAATGAAGAAGTGAAATGGACCTAATATAAGATTTAGGGGCAATGTTAAAAGTAGGCTATCTGGAGGACAGAGCACTAGACTAGGAGTCCAAGGGCCTGTATTCCAGTCTCTCCCACTGGTCTGTGATGTTAATAATCATTTCAATCTCTCTGAACTTGTTTCCTCATGTTAAAAGATACTAATAAAACCAGCTCTGGGTGTTAAATAAAATGATGCATGTGCTATGGTCTGAATGTGTCTCCCAAAACTCACATGTTGAAAAATCTCATCCCCAATGCTGCAGTGTGGAGAGGCAAGACCTCTGGGGAGGTGTTTAAGTCAGGAGAACTCCACCCTTGTGAGCAGATTGATGCCATTTTGAACAGGGCTTGCAGAGCAGTTTAGCTCTCTTATGCTCGTCACGAGGCACGGACACAGCATTGAAGGCTCCATCTGGGAAGCAGAGAGCAGTCCTCACCACACGCCAGTACCTTGATCTTGGATTTCCCAGCCTTCAGAACCGTGAGAAATACAGTTCTGTTCCCTATAAATTACTTGGCCTCAGCCAGGTGTGGTGGCCCACACTTCCAATCCCAGTACTTGGGAAGCTGAGACAGGAGGATCCCAAGTTTGAGGACAGCTCTAACAAGTAGTGAGACTCTTATCAACCTAGTGAGTCCCTGTTTCAAAATAAAAATAAAATAGGGCTGGGGGTGTAGCTCGGAGGTAGAATGCCTCTGGATTCAATCCCCACTATCACACAGGCATGCAAAAAAATTACCTGGTCTCAGGTATTTTCTTATAGCCACGCCACATGGACTAATACAACATGTAAATCCTTTTTAAATTACATGATGGGTTGAATTTTTGAAGCTTGAAATCTGTCCAGAGAAGGAAGTAGATAAGTTCAGAAGAATCTGGAAAGATCTCTCACCCAGCAGGGAACGGTGGTGCACATCTATAATCCCAGTGCTCGGGAAGCTGAGACAGGAGGATCACAGGTACAAGGCCAGCCTCAGCATCTTAGCAAGGCCCTGTTTCAAAATAAAATAGGGCTGGGAGTATAGTTCAGAAGTAGAATGCCCCTGGATTCAATTCCTAGTACCACACACACAGACAAAAAAAAAAAATCTCTCATCCCGGGGCTTTGAGACAGGGCCCTTGGAGATAATAGGGGTTTTGAGCTACTGAAATGTCTCTTTTGCAGAATATATAATCCACTTTGACTTTTTAAATTTTGTTGAACTTCTTGATTTAAAAAAAAATCATTCTCTAAAGTGCTGTAAAACTATAAAGGACTAAGAAACTGTTAAACTGGAGGCACCTCCCATACCATCTAAAACACAAGACTCCTTGTAGCATGTGACACAGTAAGAGGTCACCGTCTCCTTGTGATCACAGAGGGTCATGAAACCCATATGTCACCGCAAAAGCTCTCTGCACGCACGTGTGCATTTGCATTTAGGGCAAAGAGCAGGCTGAGTTTGCTGGAATCAGCGTCTATCCTCTTCTCAGTCTTCTTTGCCCTAAAAAGCTTCAGGACGGACTTTGTGCTCTTTGTTACTGGATTCTTGTCTTGGAAAAATCCTCAAGCGAAAACAAAGAGGAACTCGCACTTGCCGAGTGGCCTCTGAGAGCCAGAAACTTGACATAAGTTATCTCTGATGTTCACCGAAGCTCTTCAAGGTCTGAAGTTGAAGAGGATTATGTATTATGTAACCTGCCCAAGGTCACGCAGCTAGCAAGTGACCCCCAAATTCAGGCTGTCCACCAGACCCAGGGCTGGCCAGCTATACCTGTGGCTAAATCCTACTCACCACCTTTATTTTTGTGCTGCCTATGAATCAAGATTTTTTTTTTTTGGATTTTTAAATGGTTGAAAAGAATAAAAACACTTTGTGATTTGTGGAAATAATATGAATTTCAAATTTATTTCTTTTTTTTTAAACTTCAAATTTCAATATCCATAAATAAGGTTTGGTTGGAATGCGGGCCCTCCTGTTGATTCACATATTGTCCACGGCTCCTCTTGTGCTGCAAACGGCAGAGCCGAGGGGGTGCAACGGAAACCACAGGGCAGCAAAGCTGGACATAGTTACCACTTGGATGTTTACAGAAACAGTTTATCACCTTCTGTCCCAGACCCCATAGCTTTGTAGGCAATCCTTTTATAAATGAGGAAACCGGTGCTCATGGAGCATTAATAACTGTGCCCCAAATTCAGGAGAGACATGAGTCTCACCTTATCCATGGTTTCATTTTCTCTTGTTTGTTACCAAAGGTCAACTACAGCCTGAAAATATTAAGTGAAAAGTACCAGAAATAAAAACTCACATATTTTTATTTGTTTTTGTGGTACTAGGGATTGAAACCAAGGGTGTTGTACTCTGAGTTACAACCTGAGTCTTATTTCTTTTTTTTGAAACAGGGTCTCGCTATGTTGACAAGGCTGGCCTTGAATCTGCAATCCGCCTGTCTCAGCCTCCCAAGTACTGGAATTACAGATGTACCACCATGCCCTGCAAAAAATCATAGATTTTAAATTGCACACCATTCTGATTAGTATGATGAAACTTCCCACCATCTCACTCCACCCCACGTGGGTCATGAATCCTCCCAGTATCCAGTGTAGCCATGTCATACCTACCCATTACTTAGTAGGCATCTGAGTAGTTAGTTTGATAGAAAGTGTCCCCTGAAGACATGTGTGTCAAAGGCTTGGTCCCCAGCGCAGTACTGTCCAGAGGTGGGTTCTGGAAAGGATTGGATCATGGGACTCTGACTTCATCAGTGAATTAATCCACTGAGTGCTGAATGGAGTAGTGGGAGGTGGTGGAAATCGTAGGCAGTGGGACATATTTGGAGGAAGGACAGCAGTGGAAACATGCTCTAGAAGGGTATTTCTTGTCCCTGGCCCCTTCTTCAATCCCCAGTACCAAGAAAAAAGGGAAGGGAGCTATACTCCTAGGTCCAAGAGAGCCAAAGTAAGCCTATCATAGTGAGACAAGCTCACCAGAGTTTATAGCCATGCAATTCATGTTAAGCAAAATAAGACAGATTAGCCGGGCGTGGTGGAGCACGCTTGTAATCCCAGCATTCAGGAGGCTGAGACCGGAGGATCCAGGTTCGCGGCCAGCCTCAGCTACTTAGTGAGGCACTTCGCAACTTAGTGAGACTCAGTTTCAAATAAAGAATAAAAAATAGGGCTGGGGGTATAACTCGGAGGTAGAATGCCCCTGAGTGCAATCCCCAGTACCGCAAAAAAAAAAAAAAAAATAAGCCAGACTCAGAAAATTAAAGGTCATATATTTTCTGTCATGTAGAAACTAGAGAGAACAAAGGAAAGAAGGGACCTCATGAAAACGGAAAGGAAAATGGAAAGGTGGGGTAGAGGAAGGGGACCAGGGGAAGGAAGGAAGAGAGGACAAGAGGAAGTGCTGGGGAATGAAGCTGATAAAATTATCTTGTGTGCAAGTGTGAATGTGTCACAATGAATTCCACTATTGGGCATAATGATCATGCACCAATTAAAAATGTTTATCAAGGGATGGGGACGTAACTCAATGGTAGACGGCTTGCCTGGCAGAGGTGAGGCCCTGGATTCCATCCCCAGCACTGTGATAAAGAAATATATGTCATCTATAAAATAAACAGAAAGCCATCATGGAGGTAAGTAGCACCTATAGAGCTATTCAGTTGGTAAACTCCAGACATGGCTAAACCATCCAATTGTATGGTGCCAACATCAACTACCCACTTCCAATAAATAAACATATTATGTAAGACAGCACCATTGTGGGGAGCTGAGTGATGAGTACCTGGGTCCTTTCTGTGCTGTTTTTGCGATTCCTTGCTCATCTGTCATTAATTTAAATTTTTTATTACAATGCACCAATTAAAAATTTTAAAATGAGAAAAAAATTTTGTAATTTTTTAAAAGTGCTTTTTTAAAAATTTTCTAAGCCAGGTGTGGTGGCGCACGCTTGTATTCCCAGTACTTGGGGGACTGAGACAGGAGGATCCAGGTTCACAGCCAGCCTCAACAATGTAGTGAGACCCTGTTTCAAAATAAAGAATAAAAATAGGACTGGAAGTGTAGCTCAGAGGTAGAATGCCCCTGGATTCAATCCCCAGTACCGCAAAAAAAAAAAAAAAAAAAAAAAAAAAAAAATTGCTAGGGTGAACTATCAGAAGTCATCATTATTGACTGGTTTTGACCCACAAGTGGAGCGATTTCATATAGTTAGCCACAAAGCTAAGCTAAAGGAAGGCTGTGAAGTCATTGTGTTTGAACCTGTCTGAAAGACATCTGGTAACAGACAGGGGGTGGTCTGCATGGAGTGCAACTTTAATCCAGCAAGCCTTCTGAGGACCGAATGGCTTCAGGTCAGCTGCAGTGGGGAGGTTCTCAGGGATACCAGCTCCCTCTGTTCACTCTGTCCTCACCAAGCAGCACCCTGGTCCCTGGGAGGATACCTACCTCCTCACACGTGGGCTAGCTAGCATTCCCTTAAGAGCTTCACTAGCACAGTACTGTTGGAATGGTTCTGGGTGAATGGACAAAATTAAGTTTCATGTCCTCCAAAGCCACTGACAAGCCCTAGGCATGTGATGATCACATGCTGATGCCACCTCCCTAAGGACCTGACTGCAGAGAGGCAGCCACGCTCTCTCGGTGACGTGGTTAGCACAGGCCAAAGACGAAACTATGAGAACAGACCTCTGAGAGGACCCCTCAGAACTGTTCCCCAGAACCAGCCACCCTGGGGCTCTGGCAGCCCTCTGACATGGATAGGAAGTGTGGGGAATGTTAGGCTGAAGACCAAGAACACGTTCTCAGTTGGGTAGTTTGACACAAATCTCACAGGCAATACAAACTCTGGGACCAGATTGAAGAATAAATGACCCAGGTTATTAGCTTCAACAGTAGAATGCTAATGAAGTTAGTGATAAAGAGTTTTCAAATAAATTGCTTTAGAAAGAGTTTTTGTATTTTCAATGTCAAAAGAAAAAGACACCCCAAAACAAAGTTTTTAAAATTAAAAGGGATACTTACTTTTTTCTTACACTTTCTCCTATTTAGCTCTTTTCAGTACTAAAAAAAAAATATTTTGAGAACACTAAATACCTGAGTGAAAGAAAAGAATACCTGCAGAAAGGGATGATTCATAAGTCAGGCAGCACTCAGAATCAGAGGGGTGCAGAGCACTTTACCCCACAATGTGAGCAACACATTTTTATAGACCAAACACGGGTGCAAAATAAAGAAATCACCTAATTGGCTACAGTAAGGTATTTGCCTTATTTGGCTATAGTATGATCAGCTGGCTGCTTCTGATTGGCTAAATCTCAGTCGTTTGTGATTGGCTGGAAGCCCAACTGTTTGTTACAGACATGCACTACTAAGCTATGTTGTGGCCTATTACCAAGGACCTTCAAGTGCGGAGACAGTTTCAGACCAGTGGCCTCCTGCTCATTTCATTTAACACTTTCTTCTCAGGACTATGAGGGAGAATCTGTTCCATGCCTTTCTCCCAGCTTCCTAGCCAGCAATCTTTGGTCCCACTGATTACTGAACCGTCAACCCAGTCTCTGTCTTCATTCTCACAAGGTGTTCTCCCTGGCTGTCTGTTCTGCATCTAATTTTCCCTTTCTACAAGGATGCCAGCAGGACCTCATTTTAACTAATTATGTCTTCAATGACTCTTTCTTCAAATAAGGTCATATTCTAGCCGGGCGTGGTGGCGCACGCTTGTAATCCCAGCATTCGGGAGGCTGAGACCGGAGGATCCGGGTTCGCGGCCAGCCTCAGCTACCTAGTGAGACACTCCGCAACTTAGTGAGACTTGGTTTCAAAATAAAGAATAAAAAATAGGGCCAGGGGTATAGCTCGGAGGTAGAATGCCCCTGAGTTCAACTCCCAGTACTGCAAAAAAAAAAATAATAATAAGGTCATATTCTGAAATATAGGGGGTTAGAACTTCAGCATATAAATTTGGCAGGGGACAGTTCAGCCCACAAGTGCCAAAGGTCATTCATGACTCACTCAAAACCCTCCCAAACTTCTTCTCTTCCCTCTCATTGAGGTTATCCCCAGTGAGACCTGTCTCATTAAATATGAAGTGCATTAAAAGCAGACCCTCTGAAGCACCAGGAGAGCTGCCAAAGGGGTAGAAAAAATCTGATGGAGAATCACTGAAATTAAATGACCAAGTCACATAAGTGTCCTTAAAGGTATCTTAGTCATAGATGGTGCCTGAACATGGGGGTCTCTGCCTTGGCTTGCTGAGCTCCAGGATCTTGCTCTGTAAGGTGGAGGGGCTAACAGGTCGCCATGCTACTCCATGTCCCCAAAGAACCAGCCAAGGCTCAGAGAGAGTAAGGACCAAGTCCACCTGCTGGCTGTGTGGGAACCCGGATGAAGGCCTAAACAGATCCTGTTTTGCCTGGCGCTTTCTCCACTGTAGCTGCAGCCCTCTGAGAGTCCAACCCCAGCCCTGTCGATGCTAACTACAGTCTTTAAGTCTATCCTTCCCTCAAAACCCCTGACCCACCTAAAGATCAGTAAGTCACCCCATAATCTTTTTAGAAGGCCTGGTGGCTGGACAGCCTATAATTTCCTTGACTAGCATCTCCCATCCCCACAGAGCACAGCGCGGCTCTGGGCAGGACAATTGCTGGTATTTAGTAGACTGGATTTGCTCGTCTGGGCTGATGGTTTTTCACGGCCGCAGTCCACAGAAAACTGTCTGGACATCTCACGCTGAGGCCAAATTTGGGCAGCATTACAAGTCTGCATGAAGTCAAATCCTGTGGGCCAGAAAGTTTGGTTTCTCCCCTTCAGTGCCCAGCCAGGAGTTCCACACATCTGAAAATGGAAAAATCACTAAAGCCTTAACCAATCGCCTTTCCTTTGACCTTCTGCCATGTACCACTCACAAGTAACATAAGAAGTCCTTTCTCTTCCTGCCTGTGAGAATGGTCTGAGAATGGTTAACATGGGTTGCTGGTTAGCACTAGCCACAGGGCGGGAAAATGTAAGATATTAATTTTGCTTTTTTTATATGTAGCATCGGAGGATAATAATAAACTCTTATTTGCAAGGTCAAACACCACAATATGTACCTATCCCTAAACAGTGTTTGCAAAATAGGCAATAACGGCTCTGAATAGACTGTCTCGGGATGGCTAATAAATAATAAACCTCTTGCCTTTAAAATTAACAACAGAAAAGCAGTGTATTGTGTGTGTAAGCCGACTCGGGGAGGAGAGAGAGACAGACAGACAGAATGTGTTCATGACTCAGTTCTTGTCCTCACTGGTACCCCAGCTCAGCGGGGAGGCGGGGCCACTTGAGCAGTGACAGAGCAAAATCCGCAAAGAATACACTGACTGAAAAAGGAGCGCCAGGGAAATTCCAAATTTTAGGTCTGCAAAGAACTCCCGTGTCCCTTGAACTCCAGCTTGCTGGTCCTCACTTGGCAGCAACTTGCCGGAGGTCATGCACGGTAAACGGGGGAAATGCCCAAGGGAATCTCCTGTCTAGGGATAGCAAAGTTTGGTTGGCATAGAGCACACTGGCCTTAACATTGGAATCCTGAATTTCAGCCTCAGCTCTGCTGCTGGGGATAAGTCGCTAAATCTCCTGGGGCCTTGCCATTTTCCTCGTGAGGTTGCTTTAGAGATTAAATGACACACAGCACAGAGAACATAACCTTGTAAATGTAAAAGGAC
Organism: Graphiurus murinus; assembly: GCA_004027655.1. Classification (NCBI taxonomy): domain Eukaryota; kingdom Metazoa; phylum Chordata; class Mammalia; order Rodentia; family Gliridae; genus Graphiurus; species Graphiurus murinus. The sequence goes on from PVLC010006055.1 coordinate 18,709, forward strand.
ATTAAATGAAATGCACCAAACCATACGAGGCATCAGATTCATACTGTGAATAAGAAATGCTGTACTTTTTCAAGTGATACCATTAACAATGATTTTAAAATCTGAGAAAGCCAATTGCTTTCCAAGTTGATAAACATTTCCATCTTTGCAGCATACAGCAATCGCCCCTGGAGTACATTAATACTCCATATCTATTTTGATATTTCCTGGCTATCAAGTGCCTTTAATACAGTTATCTGAATTGATTCTCACTGAAGAAATCAATGGGGAAGTGAAGCTCAATGGAACCAACAGCAATCCCAAACTGGGCTTCCAAAGCCAAATGAGATACTCTGTCCACAAAACAGGATTGCCGCTGGAAAGAAACTGCTTAGTCTGGGCAGACTGGTATCACAAAGCGATTGCCCACTGACCAGTCCTCATCAGGACCCAAGACCATTGCTGGGCTTGTTTGCAACATCATATGGAAAGTCCCCAAGGGTGGAGCCACGTGTACAGACTATAAATTAATCGTTCCCCTGCTCAGCATGGACCACACAGCCATTGGGATGGGAGACACCTCTTAGTTTCATGCTCAGCTGAGTGATGTCCCCAATCTAGCTGTCACTGCATCTTATATATCAGTGCAATGGTATAAATCCAGATCCCTTTTTACTTTCTGATTCCAAGTTCCACTGGGACCTGCCCATAGAAGCAATAATTCTACCCCCGAAGGAAAAGAACTATTCAAGGTACCAACATTCTGACAGAACCCAGGAGGAAAGAAATCCAATATTCTGACATCATCTTTGTATGGTACCAAGAGAGTGCATATGTGAATCTATTTCACCTAATGCACATTTGGTTTTTACCAGAATAATTATCTGCTCTAAAGAGAAACACAAAGGAAAACCCTCTGTGCCTCAGTTTCCTCATGGCAAAACCAGAGTTGTTTCTGGAAGGCTTTTTAGCATTATCCATTCAGTGGTTTAAAACATTCATACCCCAGAGTCAGTGATTCCCTTTGTAGGAATCATTATCAGAAATTCAAAGATACATGCACAAGAGTGTTCACCACCTCCCACTGTGAAGAGTAGGCTGCAGCCAGACTGTGATAGAACTCTATTCCTTTGTCTACATGTCTCTCTAATTTCCATATTTATCTATGATGACAAACAAGCCAAGTACACACCAGCCGTTGAATGGATAGACAAAATGTGGTGCATGCATTCAATGGGATACTCTTCAGAATTTTAAAGAAAAGAAATTCGGGCACATGCTACAACATGGATGCATCCTAAAGACACTACGCTTAGTGGAATAAGACAGTCACAAAATGATGAATAATTATGATTCCCCACATATGAGGTACCTAGAGTAGTCCAATTCATAGAGACAGAAAGTACAGTGGTGGTGCCAGGGGCTGTAGGAGGGGGGAGTGGGAAGTTAGTTTCAATTTGGGAAAACAATGAGTTCTGGAAATGGATGTTGATGATGGTTGCATTACAATGAGATGGAACCTTACACTTAAAATAGTCGAGATAGTCAAACTTATGTTAAGTATATTTTACCAAAATATATTAAAAAAAAAAAAAAAACAGCTGGTCATGTGGTGGCACACACCTGTAATCCCAGTACTTGGGGAAACTGAGAGGAGGACCGCATATTCAAGGCAAGCCTCAGCAAAGTAACAAGACGTTGTTTCACAGTAAAAATAAATAAATAAATAAAATGGGCTGGGGAGTATAGCTCAGAGGTAGAATTCCTCTGGGTTCAATCCCTAGAACCAAAAAAAAAAAAAAGGAAAATCATTAAAAATAATTACAAAAAGCCAGGCATGGTGGCACATGCTTGTAATCCCAGTACTTGGGAGACTGAGACAGGAGGATCGCAGGTTTGCAGGCAGCCTCAACTACTTAGTGAGGCCTTCTTCAACTTAGTGAGACTCTGTTTCAAAATAAAGAATAAAAAATAGGGCTTGGGGTATAGCTCAGAGGTAGAATGCCCCTGGGTTCAATCCTCAGTACCACAAAATACTACTACTACTACTACTACTACTACTAATAATAATAATAATAATAATAATAAATTCATAAGTATGTATTTTATTCTGACACCTAAAAAAAAAAGGTAACATACATTAAGGAGAAGTTAAATGACCATATGACCATGCTGGTTTTGGGTAGAAGTCCTCCATTCCAGCTCTAGCTTTCCACACCCTGATGCCCTGGCCACCTGTCAGCTTCTGCGTGGCCGCGATGAGGGAGGGCCCCAACGCCACGCTGAAGACAGCTCTCTAGACTCAAACTCAGGCTCATGGAGTGGTTCTTATTTAGGTAGAGAGAATGAAGCTTAGTTGTTTCCTTTTAATATGTTGCTTTATGTTTTATAATAACATGATGTGTGTGTGTGTGTGTGTGTGTGTGTGTGTGTGTGTGTGTGTGTGTGTTTTACTGGGGATTGAACCCAGGGGCATTCTAAATCCAAGCTACACCTCCAGCCCTGTTTTTCATTTTTATTTTTTAAACAGGGTCTCACTAGCTTGATGAGAGTCTCACTACTTGCTGAGACTGTCCTTGAACCTTCGAGCCTCCTATCTCAACCTCCCAAGTACTGGGATTACAAGCATTCGCCACCATGCCAAGTTTATACTAACACTTTTTTAAAGAAGCTAAATTTTAATTCCATGCTCTGGGTATACAAGTTATACCCTGTAACTACAAGAGAGAAATTGAGGATAACATTACATTACCTGTGAATTTCCTGGATTGTGTCACAT